>CAUYTI010041444.1:0-13681 GCA_963575145.1 Galago senegalensis
CGCCCGCCACAACGCCCGGCTATTTTTTGGTTGCAGCCGTCATTGTTGTTTGGCGGGTCCGGGCTGGGGATTCGAACCCGCCACCTTAGGTGTACGTGGCTGGCGCCTTAGCCAGTTGAGCTATAGGCGCTGAGCCATAGCCCTTGTGTTGAACCTACACAAAGCCCAGTGGCTCACTGAAGATAGGAGGTACAGTTATTTGTCCTAATGCTGTATTACATGTGCTCTTAAGTCTCATCTGTGACAGTGAAAACCAGCCAATTTTCTTTAATGGAGTGTTAGGGCCAGATCTCAACTTTTCAAAGTTGCAAAATATCTAGAAGCCACTTGGCATAGCACTGTCCTCTCCAGCCCCCAACCATTTTTGATGTGTTATTATTCCTCTTATTTGAACATTTTCAGTGGTTTCTAGTGATTACATCCTTTTCTCTGAACTGCTCTTAATTTCTGTGACACACAGATTCCCTCATTTATAGTATTATTTTCTGGTTCCTTCTCATCCTTCTGGTTTTAAAATGTTGAATTTCTTCAAGGCTGAGTCCTCTTATTCTGTGTTCTTTCTGGAGAAATTTCATCCATTCTCATGACTTAAAGTACTACCTATACACAGAATTATATCTCTAGCTTAGATTTCCTTCACGAATTTCAGTCTAGTTTTCTTTCCACATCTCATTTGAATGCCTCCCAAGTACCTTAAACTCACTATGCCAAAACAAAACTCAATCTTTCTTTCCAAACCTGGGCTTCCCCCTCCATTTCTTAACTCAATGAAAGACAGCTCTGTATAGCCAGTGTGAAAACACACTAGGCATCTTACTAGTCATGCTTGACATCCTCCCCTGCCAATTTCTAATACCAATTCAAGATCATGGTGACGTCCTAATAGGCTCCCCAACATTCACTAATATTCTGTAATCCACTGCTTCCCAAGATTTTTTTTTTTTAAATATCACAGCACACAGAAAATTATATTCTCAGGATTCACAAGGGTAACTAGACAAGGGTGCTCAAGGCTGGAGGCAACTAAACTGCCCATGGGGTCTGTGGTTACCCTGACCCACTCAACCACTTTGGGGCCTGATGGGATCAATATCTTGGGCACATCTGTTATCCATTCATGACTCATAGGGTATTCTGTGGGAAGCTCTGTTCTAACTCATTCTCTTTGCTTCAGTCTGAGTGATATCGTCTGTTTTTAATGGAAATTTGATTTTTGTCTCTCCTGCTTAAAACCCAGTAGCTTTCCATGACCTTCGAGAGAAATACCAAAACTTTAATATTACTTAAGACCCTGTGTGATCTGACTCAGCCTCACCTCTCTGTGTTATCCCCCCCTTCTTGCGCGCTTTCTCTTTGCTTCAGTCTCACTGGCTATCATTCAGTTTTTCAAATTTGCCATGCTGCATTCAACCTTTGCACATGCTGCTCCATTTGTCTGGAATTGCTCTCTTCCTCTATTGTTCTAACCTCTCCTCTTAGTTAATTCCTACTTAACCTTTGAGCTGAGTTCAAAAGTGATTCTTTGATTTCCTTGATTACACCAGGTGTTTCCTCCATTAGAGACTATACTTTTCTCTGAGAGCCCTTGATAAAATGTCTTTGTGCTCTGCAACTGTGTGATCTCTAGAAATAAGTGTGTGACTTGTTTGCTGCTCTAATCCCAGTGCTTTGGGGGCCTAAAATACACTGGTATTCAATACATGTTGGTTAAATGACTTATGTACCAGTTCTTGGTACTAGGGGTTAAGCATTAATATAAATCAGACAAGATCCCTACTCTTTGGAGTTTACACTGAGCTACAGAAATAAACAAAAAAACTATCATACAGTAAAGGCGATATTTTAGAATAGTGATTTACAGCTGGTGTGCCATGGTACACTGGTGTGCTGTGGGAGGATCTTAGGTGTGTCATGAAAATTTTTAGAGATCATTAGTTAAATTATTTTTGAAAAGTTCAAAACACAGTAAGTACATAAATATATTTTTTACTCTTTTTTTGATCAACATAATTTAAATATGCTGTAGAAATTTAGCTATAGGTTCAAGTGTGCCATGGGTAGAGTACATTATCGTAGCTCACAGCAACCTGAAACTCCTGGGTTCAAGTCCCAAGGACTACAGCTACCATGTCACCTGGCTAGTTTTTCTGTTTTTAGTAGAGATGGGGCCCTGCTTTTGCTCAAGCTGGTCTCAAACTCCTGAGCTCAAGCGATCCACCTACCTAGGCCTCCCAGGGTGCTAAGATTACAGGTGTGAGCCACTGTGTACGTGGCCCTAGATGAGAATTTCTAAGAGGGAATGTAGGTTGGGAGAAAAGTTTCAGAACAGCTTCCTGGAAAATGCCAGCATTTAGAAGTTGAGCAGAGATGGGGTGGTCAGCAAAACTTAGAAAGAGTAGCCAGTGAAGTAGGAACGAAATAGGAATGTGGTGTTGTGAAAGCTAAGAAAAGAAAGTATTTCAGGAATTCTGTTGCATGCTGTGGAGAGGCTGAGTAAGAAGATAACAGGAAAGTAACTGCTGCTTTGGGCATGATAGAGATCGTTGGACTAGAAGCCTAGTCAGTTCAGTAGAATAAATGGAAGCATGTTGGGAGGTTTAAAGAGCAAATGGGAGGTAAGGCAGTGTAGACACTGCCTCAGAACTATTGGTTCAAGACATTTTGCTAAGAAGAGGAGGGGAGAGAGGAGGCAGTGCCTTCAGGGCACTGGAAGGTGAGTTGCTTCACCAAGAAGATCTTGCAGAGAAAGAAGTAGGAGATAAAGAAGAAAGAAAAAAAATAACTGAGAGTGAGGTTTCAGAGAAGGCATGTGAGCATAGAATCAACATCTAAGTGGAAGGGTTGTGTTTTGATTTCTTTAAAAACACGGGGACACTATCCATTTTAACAGTAGGGAAAGAAGAGACTACACATGTACAGCTACAGGTCTGTTAGTAGATTTGGTAGGGGGAAGACAAGGGAGTTCTCATCAGATTGCTTTTATTTTCTCAGGGAGCTGAGGGGAATAGGGAATATAGGAGATTGGAGGAGAGAAGACAAAAGTATGTAAGTTATTTTAGAGAGCAGATAAGTAGACATATTAAGGAAGTTTAATATGACCGAATTTCTGGTGCTCATTTAAGATTAATATTCCTGAGTTTAAAGTGAGACCATTCAGTACAATTAAGTGTTCTCCTCCAGCAACATTCAGCCATTCGGGTACAGACCAGATTGGGCGCATTCAGGATGGTATGGCTGTAGACGAGCCACTCAGTTATAGGCATGGAGTAGGTAAGATGGCTGAGTGGAACCTGGGCTGGCATTTTGCCAGGTAAGTGGAACAGAGGGAGAGGGGCAATGGAGAAAGGGTGTTCACAAGGTTAGTAAGTATAAACGATGGGCACAGCCCAGATAGGAGTAGAAAAGGCCATAGAAGCCCGATGGATAATGAAAAATTGGTTGTATGCAGAGGATGAACTACTGGAGTGAGAGAAGTGATCTGGAAAGAGATTTTGGAAGTGGTGCATTTACTTAAAGTGGCGTATGTTGACAAAACCTAGGGTATGACTGGACTGGGTAGGGAGTAAGGTAAAAATTGTAGGGGGAGAAGAGGTCATGGTATGGGATGGATCATCTGCATTCTGAGGTCACCTTGGATCGTACAACAGTGGTGGAGAGGAATACAGGGAGCCATCAGTGAACAAAGCATAGTGCCTAGCAAGAGCGGTAGATCCAGCAGCTCTGACTCTGGGGGAGATGGGATAAAGCACGATGCCATGAACTTTAAGAACCAGGGTTAATGAGGGTAAGTGGTTTGGCAATGAGCTAAGTGAATGAATGAATGGAAGGATGGATTGATGGGACTTATGTTTTTATTAGGCAGCTTTCATTAAAAGTTAAAAATCTGAAATGTCTACCTGCTAGACTCAATCCTGCCCTTTAAAGCTCCATCTTTTTTAAGAACAGAGATCAGCAAATCACAGTTGGCTGGCCACATCCAGCCTGCTGCCTGTTTTTGTGCTTTTGAAACACAGCCCTACCCATTCATTTATACCACACTCGTTTGTTTATACATTGTCTATGCCTGCTTTTGTGCTACAATGGCAGAGTTGAGTAGTGACAGAGGCCGCCCTACACAGCCTAACATATTTATTATCTGGCCCTTTGTAGAAAAAGCTTGCTCACTTTTGATTTAGAACAAAAAGTTTGATTCTCAAATTTTAGTGTGTGCCAGAATCACCTGGAGGTCTTATAAAAACACCGATTGCTGGACTCACCCTTAGGGTTTCTGATTCAGTGGGTCTGGGTTGAGGCCTAAGAATGTGCATTTCTAACAACTTTCCAGGTGATACTGGTGCAGTCATTGCTTTAAATCTCTGAACCAAGTGTCCCTTCACCTGCCTAGCACTTAACATGATTTACTGGCTTCTGATTATCCTTTTAATTGTAGGGTCTTTACTGGCTTCTGATTATCCTTTTAAGTCTAGGGCAGATGGTGATGATTCTTTGGATGAAGCTTGATCAGTGCCGTATACATTAGAGCAGTTGCTGCTGGCTCTGTGCTTAGCCTAGAGCTTTCTTTCGAATTTACATGAAGCTGATGTACCTGGGTAAATTTACCATTGGACATGTCTTTGGGTTACTTCTACCCTGTCTCTTAGCTTCAAATCCCTGGTCAGTTTTGCTTGCCTTCCTCTCTGTGGTGTCATTCCTCACCCCTGTGGGAGCAGAGTACTCTGCACTCTTGGGACTCTGCACTGCTCTGCCCTACAGCTCTGCCCATGCTGTCTTATTTCCCTTTCTGACATCTCTGATTGTGCCTTCTTCCCTCTATTTTATTCTTTTCCCTCTTGTTTTTTCCGTCTTCTTTCACATTTCCCCCCAGAGTGCCAAGACATGATGTTTTCCCAGCTTTCAGTGAATTCCTGGCTTCTTGCTGAACTTGCCCCTGTGGGCAGCTGGCACCCAATGACCATTCTATGGTTCTGCCAGTTGATTGAACATGAGAGTCAATGCAGCTTTTCACTTTTTAATTTGGAAGTCAGGAGACAGAAGGTGAGAAAGTGGCCTTTGCCTTAATTTTTTGATTAATAATAGAGCTTGAAATTGGCATGGTCTGCAGAAGCTGGAAGCTGTGAATTCAGCAGAAGGGGCAAGTAAGGGGTCAGGATAAGTCAAATTCAGAGTCAGAACCAGTGACTTGGGGCGCAGGGTCTGTGAGTGTGCAGCTCTCATAGAACATGAGGCACAGAAGGGAACCTGCTTTGTCTGTTGCCCTCCTAGCCTGGGTTGAGGGGAGGCAAGCCAGCCTGTTGCTTTTATCTGCCATGTCTTCCTTCTCTGAGCTCCATTTACCTGTTATATTTGTTTAGTATTTAGGGTAAGAGTTCACCTGAGAAAGCGTTCTGTGGCTAAAGTAAAAGTGGGGTGGGGTAGGGGTATGAGGGAATCACTGGTATTGCCCAGATCCTCATTTTACAAATGGGAAAAAAGAGGGTCAGAGAGGCGAAAACTCTTTTCTACATCCTAAGACATGACAAACAGGAAAAAAAAATACTAATTTAGAGAGCTGGAAACAAAGTTCCTAAGGAAAGAAGAAAGTATGGAGATACCATCACAAAATGAATTACCTCAGGAGTCTCTTTGAGAGATTGTGTCACATCAGAAAAGTTCTAGGGACTTGCACCTCTTTCCTTTGTGAGACAATGAGAATGAAACACCAGCCCCTTGGTCTTACTCCCAGAACAAAGAATGTCACCCTGGGGAGCAGTAACTCCAGCAATATTGTTTCCCTAGCCATGCTGAGTCCCACAGGAAATCTCAGCAGGACAAGGCCCCCTGCAAGAATGTCACTGGACCCAGTGCTTTATGGTTTGATGCCACTAGAGAAATTTCCTAGGGAAAGCAGTCAGAGGGAAATTGCTCAGCAAGACAGAACAGCGCTGCAGTGAGGACAGCAAATTCCTCCTCGGGACCAGTGATACTGGTGGAAAACAGGGTTCCAAATGCCCCATGGAGCTTTCACAGCAGTCATTGTACCCTCGTAGCATTTAGCAGTGCTGAGGCTGTATGGCAGTTTCTCAAGAGTTTCAGTGTCCAGGATGTGGAAATTGGGATGGTTTGTTTTATAGTTTTATAAGCTGACTTGCTAAACAGAAGGGCCTGACTTCCTGGGCCTGTTCTGTTCCTGGGAGCAAGGCTTTGAAGTTCCTGCTGGGATAACTGAGGTTTGAATTTTGTTATTTTTTTATTGGAAATTGATCATTTTTAATTGTATAAATTTGTGGGGCATAAAGTGATGTTACAGTTTATAAATGTAATATGTAATAATTACATCAAACTAGCTAACATATTGCCTCAAATGTTAACATGTTTTGTGGTGATGGGTTTGAGTTTTAAATCTGTGTACATCATGGTGTAGAGGCTACAGGACAATGCCTAAAACTGATACCTTGAAAGAGAATGGTCAGTTTCTGCCCTTGCTTCCTCTGGTGGGTGTTCCTCATTTATTCAAGTTGAAAGCAAAAACTAAAAAGGAGCAGTGTGCTTATGAGTACAGCAGTAAGGCATCAGTTCCTACCCTAAATGTACTTTATTTAACAGTTGCTGAGTTCCTATGACGTAGCAGCCATTCTTTTGGATGCTAGGATTATGTCAGGACAGAACAAAGTCTTGCCCTTGTAGACCTTTCCCTTCTCATGAGGGAAGCCAGACAGACAATTACTGTTTCACATGGTGGTAAGTGCTTTGGAGAAAAGCCAGGCTAAGAGTAACAGGGAGTGTATGGGGCACCATATAATCAAGAAGGCCTTGCAGATAAGGTGACATTTGAGAAAGGTCTAAAGGAAATGATGTAGTAGGTAAATGTGGAAATCTGGGGAAGAGGGCTCTTACTGAGAGCATGGCAAAGGGCAGAGACCAGAGTCTAGAGTACTAGGGGAACAGCACAGGAGGCCATTGTGACTGCAGCTGAAAGACTGAAGGCAAGAGTTGTGGGTGATGTCAGAGACTCAGCTAAGAGGAAGACCATGTGTGGCTTTTGGTAGTTGAAAAGTACCATGGTCTGAACATTTGTTTCCCCCAAATTCCTATGTTGAAATCCTAACTCTTAAGGTGATAGTATTGGGGTAAAGGGTCTGTGGGGAGGTGATTAGCTCAGGAGGGCAGAGCTCTCTTAGGGATTGGATTAGTGCCTTATAAATGAGCACAACACAGTACCTGAAACGAGGGGTACCCCAGAGACGGACTCATCCTGAGGCTCTTCTGGACCCAAAGAACCCTATCCTGCTATAGCTCTGACCACACTGAATATCAGCAGCCTAGGAAACTGTCCCTAAAAGTTTATAAGGTAGGATCATACTTAATCCCCAAAATAATTCTGGTAGAATTGACCCAAATGAGGCTGGCAGAGAGGATGAAGAAAATCAAGAACCAATGATTAGGTCAGACTTTTTCTTCCTTCAGTCTCATGGCTTATTAACACTCTTAGTCAAGTCAACAATTCTGTGAATCCCAGTCTTCCCATTTCTATAAATGACAACTCCATTCATGTAAATGCTCTAGACCAGCGGTTCTCAACCTCTGGGTCTCGACCACTTTGTTCCATTTGTAACAATGTGGCAATTAAGAAGGTTGAGAACCACTGCTCTAGACAAAAACTGTGTGTCATCCTCAATCTTTCTTTCACACCCAGCATCCAACTGAGCTCTTAGCACTGCCTCAGAATGTGTCCAGAATCTGACCCTAATGAGTGGAGTGCTGAGAGCTCTCCTTTCTTCTGCTCTTGACCCCTTCAGTTTCTTTTCCATACAATGGCCAGAGTCATCTTTTAACACTTAAAACCTTCCAGTGGCTTTCCATCTTAAAGTAAAATGCAAAGACTTTTTGTTTTAGTCTGGGCTGCTGTAACAAAATACTACCACATACTAGGTGGCTGATAAGCAACAGAAATTTATTTCTTAGAGTTCTAGAGGCTGAGAAGTCCAAGATCAAGGCCAATTTGGTGTCTGGTAAGGGCCTATTTTCTGGTTCATTGATAATGTCTTTTTTTTTTTTTTTTTTGAGACACAGTCTCATTATGTTGCCCTTGGTAGAGTGCCATGGCATCACAGCTCACCGGAACCTTAGGAATTCTTGGGCTTAAGCGATTCTCTTACCTCAGCCTCCCGAGTAGCTGGGACTACAGGCACCTGCCACAACACCCAGCTATTTTTTGTTGTTGTTCTTGTTGTAGTAGTGGCAGGCCCAGGCCGAGTTTGAACCTGCCTGCTCCAATGTATGTGGCTGGCACCCTAGCAGCTGAGCTATGGGAGCCGAGCTGATGATGCCTTCTTGCCTGGGAGGATAAACGAGCTCCCTTGGATTTTTTTGCTTGTTCGGTGTGAAAGAAAGATTCAGGAAGATTTTTGTCTCAAGCATTTGCACAAATGGAGTTGTCATTTACAGAACTGGGAAAGACTGGGGTCCAAGGAATTGAGGGTTTGACTAAGAGTTTTAGGAACAAGACATGGAGATCAAGGAAGAAAGTTTGACTTGCTCATCCTCCCTTAATTGTCTTCATCCTCTCTGCTAGCCTCATTTGTATTTGGGTCAATTCTACCAGAATTATTTTTGGGATAAGTAGGGGCATAGCTTACAAACTTCTAGGGACGGTTAACCAGGCCTCTGTAATTCAGTGCGTTCAGGCCTACAGCAAGATAGGGTCTTTTGAGTCCAGAAAAGCTTCTAGTTAGACTCTTGGCTCTAGGACCATCCTTCATTTCAGGTATTGTGTTGGTTTCCCAAGCTGCATAACAAATTACCACAAACTGGTGCCATAAAAGAAGAGAAATTTTATTTTTCACAGTTTCAGAGGCAAAAAGACCAAAATCAACATGTTACAAGGCTGTGCTGCTTCTGAAGAGTCTGAAGAAGAAACCTTCCTTGCCTTCTTTAGTTTCTGGTGGTTGCTGACAACCCTTGGCATTCCTTTTCTGGTGACTGTATCACTCCAGTCTGCCTCCATCAACACAGCATTCTTTGTGTTTGTGTCCCTGTGTTTTCCATGGCTTTGTAAGAACACTAATCATTACGTTTAGTACCTAGTCTAATCAAGTATGATTTCATCTTAGTTACATCTGCAAAGACCTATTTCCCAATAAGGTCATATTCACAGGTACCAGGATTAGAACATCAGTATATCTTTTTGTCTAATACAATTCAGCCTACAACAGGTACATTGGTCCAGGTTAATGATAACTTCTGTGCTTAAATGTGCTTGAGTATGAGATACATTTTGAAATATACTTAGAAAACAGGTTCCCATCTGTTTTAATTAATTATTTTTAAAGAAATGCCCATTAATGGGTGGCACCTGTGGCTCAAAGGAGTAGGGCACCAGCCCCATATGCTGGAGGTGGCCTGGCCAAAAAGAAAAAAGGAAAAAAAAACTGCAAACAAAAGAAATGCCCATTAAGTTTATTTAAACTAATTGAAGATTTAAAGATAGAAGCTGAGCACAGTGGTGTGCACCTGTAATCCCAGATACTTGGGAGGGTGACGTGGGAGAATTGTTTGAGCCCAGGAGTTTGGAGACCATCTTGGGGAATATAGCAAGATTCTATCTCAAAAAAACAAATTAAATAAAAAAAAAAAAAGTTCATTTGCATTTTTGAAACTTAAAGACTTCATGAAAATAGAAGGAAAAGATGTTAAGAATTTTTAAAAATGTGTCCCCCCCCCCCCCCGCAGTTTTGGCGGGGGCCGGGCTCAAACCCACTACCCCCGGTATGTGGGGCCAGTGCCCTACTCCTTGAGCCACAGGTGCTGCCCTAAAAAACATTTTTATGATTTTTTTTTTCTTAGCAATACATTCCAAACCTAGAAGAATAAAGAATTTTTGAAGTTGAATTTGGCCAGAGTCCTGGACAGTAGAGCAGAAAAGCTCTTGCTGATGTTCCACATTTATGATTTTACCAGCTGTGGCAACAAGTTGGCAGAGATTGACTTCAATAGATGAGGGTTCCTGGGTACTGGCTGGCTGTTGGAGAAGAAGAGGTCAGCTTACTGCCCTGGCTTTCCCCTATGTTCTTGGGGGCTGGAACCCTGACAAGGTGCCCAGGTGGCGAATGGCACTATCAAGCTGTTGCTCCCCTCTGTGTGACACCCAGGGCATGTACATTCTTTAGTGGTGTGTCAGGTTCCAATATCTGCATCTTTTCAACTCACCATAGGTAAAGTCTAAGAGTTGTTTATTAAAGGAAGTTTAAGTTTCTACTCTATCACAATGATAGGACTATATCAGGTTTAGCATTGTGATTAAACAAAATTCCTTAGCAACAATATATGTTTGTGGCTATTGAATTATCATGGCTATTATGAATTTTTTGCTCCTGTTGTGTTGTAAGGAACTGTGTTTGTACACAGTGGACAGATGGGAGATGAGTAAAGAGACAGGGCTCTTTATATCCTTAGGGAAATTTGAAGTTAAGAATTGACAAACAGGAATCAGAGGTTCACGTAGCAATTAATAAAGGTTTATGTATGCCACAACCTTTGGCTTCTGTAGGAAAAAGCCCCTCAGTGTATTACTTAATAACTATCTGGACAGAAGTGGAGTAAGTTAGAGGCAGAGATATGTCAAGGGCTTCAGAGAGGTTTAATGGTGAAGACCTTGAGGAAGAGTGGGATTCATTTTGATTTTCCCATCTCAGAGTTGGGGGTCAGGCTGTGGCTGTAATACCACTTGAAGCACAGTGGTGTGTAGCTTGCCTACTCTTTGCCCTAAGTGTCCCCTGACTTTCCTGAGTCAAACTGAATCTCCAACTACTTGGGTGAAGGGAGTCAGGGTCGGAGGGAGCACCTGTAACTGTCTGGGCCAGACTGGGCACTACTGGCTCCAGTGTGGCTTAGTCTGTGTGCACCCTGGGATGTGATAATTTTAAGTATTCCTTCAGGTCATGAATAGTATTCCTTAAAAAGGGAGCTTTCATTTCATGTCTGTTTGTGGGAACATAGCCACAACTATGTCCTTAGGGCAGGGACCGTGGTAAAGCCACCATACTTCTGGGGTGAGCACAGGGCAAACAATGTACAGACATCATTTCCTTTGACTAATCTTTTGTAATCCTAGTCCAGATGTGGCTCCTGGTAGTAAAAGTTCTTTGTGTAAATTGAGATTTTTAATCTAGGACCCAGATGGGGTAGGAGGTAAACTTCTACAAGGTCTGTTTTACACAATGTGTCACCAGCCTGGATTCCTGGCAGGCAGCAATATCACTGGAAAAGCCGCTTTCATCCTGACTCATCCGCCTCAGAGAGACGTATGCTTCAACACTGCAGCACTCACAGCAGCCTGGTCTTGCTGGCCAGAGGAGTGTGTGTACTGTCCCCAGTGGCTACAGGCGCCTGGCCTAGGCCATGGAAAACCGTGAGAGGAGATAGTCTGTTACAGGGCAGGAGCTTTGTCCTGGAATTTCCTGGCTTTTGTCTGTCTGGTGTAATAACTTCATGTATCAAGATGCCTGTTTTCAGAGTCTACTTCCTTCTGAGGGGAAGAACAACTCTGCCTCCTGTACCAAGCTATCCCTCACCCTGCCTGTGGGGCTGGGGATAGAGCATTAGGACACAGGTATGTCCCTGGCTCCCTGCAGAATATGCTCCTGGCAGTCACTCATCAGAAAGAGAAGCCATAACCATTGGGCATAAAGCCTGTGTCTGGCAGCCTGGCCCATTTACCCTGGTCCTAACCCTTGTCTTTTTCCAATATTGCAGCAGAAAAAATCCTACCTGGAGCGAAGCGTTAAGGAAGCTGAGGACAACATCCGGGAGATGCTGATGGCACGAAGGGCCCAGTAGGGAGCCTCCAGGGGAAGCTTTTCCTCCCGACCCCTGCTCTGATGGACATTTTATCTGGATGGCGTAGCAACCTCACATTTTCTACATCATCCTGAACCCCTTTCAGATCCTAATGCCATAATTTTTACCCTGGCTCTGCCTGCCACCCTGCCTAGACACTCTTCTCTCCCGGGATAAGTCACAAACTCTTAGGAGGGAAGGTGGGAGCCAGGACAGAGAGGGAAGCTCTCCATGATGCACTGCTATGCACACTGATCAGACCAATAAAAGGCCTCTGTCCCATTCTGCGAATATGCTTTTCTTGAGCTGAGGGACGACAGCGAGAGGCAGTAGCCATTGCCACCTCAACTCCTGCTCCTTCTGCATTGGAGTCTTTCCTTTCTTGGGGTGTGTAACCTTGTTCTTTTTTTCTCTCTCTGTATCTTTGATTAAACCCTCAACTTATGGTCCTCCATGTATTTGTGATATACAGATGAGGAAGAAAGCAAGTTTAAGTTCACAGCTGAATGTAAGTGAACAGAGTAATAGTCCCTCTAGTACCATATGCCTAAAAGATTCTTTTCCCTGCTTCTTTCTAAACATTCCAAAAGAAAGTTCTCTACCTTTGGCCAATATTATAAGATAGACTTTATAATCCTGAGGCGTCCTAGAGGCTCAGGGATAGTGAATGATGTGCTGAGCTGACTGTCCAATTTTAAGGGATTTTGTTGCAAGCCAATTGTTTAAACATAGCCATTATCAAAGATTATGTAAATTTGCAAATTATGTAAAAACAAGGAAATTAGAACTCATCCTGTCCTAATTATTGTACTACATTGATGATTATCCAGTCACAGTGAGGTTAGTATTATCATGTCTAGGTGATAAAAATACCACAGAATGGTGCATTCCTATGCTTTTCTTCCCAACTTTACAATCACTGACATGATTGAAATCAATGGCATGGTGGGAGCATTTATAACTGAAATAGGAGATATTAAAAATCACGATTTTTTTGGGAGAGAGAACTGGTAGTTAAACATTCAGAAGCACATCACTGCTTCAGAAGGAAGGCAGGCAGAATACTCAGGGACCTGCAGTGCAGGCTGGGCCCAGCACTTTGGGTGAAGGAAAAAAAAAACTGACTTACTTGCTGCTATGGCAGCTCAGCGCCACCCTGTGGCCAAAAATGAGATGACTGGTGTAGCTGACTAATTTGGGGTGAGGGCGTGGGAAGGGACAGCAGCAAAAGAAACCTTCTGGTCTGGACCCATGTGACTGGATTCCCAGTCTTCCACGGAGCAAGGCCTAGGTACCAAAGGGCTGTGTTGCTAGGCTCTGGGTAAGGCAAGAACAAGCTGAAGTGGCAAATGCTCCTGGCCTGAGCCCATCTCTGACAGGGACAGAATGCTAGTGTAGCAAGGGGCCCTATAACCTGGCTAAAGGACACCTGGTGTCAGAACCTGCCCACCTTAGAGCACCTACACTGTTTGTCTAATGGCAAAATGAAAAGGTAAATGGGCTCCTCCTCACGTGCTGGACAGTGGCCACAAGGTGAGAGACCCTCATTTGCCTTGGCAGATGAGTAGTTAAAAACAGTGAGAGTCCAGGAGAAACACAGACTCAGGGCAGCTCAAATTATATGTGGAATAAATTTAAACAAGTGAGATTTGGACGAATTTATTGAAACATAGGGTGTTAGCAAAGAAAAATTATTCCATGGTGTGTTACATTTTGCCACTACCTTGAATATATAATTTAAAATCATAAATATATATTTCATAACTAAGCCTTTGGCCAATAAAAGGAATCATTTAGCACATTTGTTAAAGATTGATAAGAAATGCACTTCAAACATCGAAAAGATCAAGATCAAGTCACTGAATTA
>CAUYTI010041445.1:0-21652 GCA_963575145.1 Galago senegalensis
AAAAAATAGCCGGGCGTTGTGGCGGGTGCCTGTGGTCCCAGCTACTTGGGAGGCGGAGGCAAGAGACTCGCTGGAGCCCAGGAGTTGGAGGTTGCTGTGAGCTGTAATGCCACGGCACTCTACCCAGGGGGACAGCTTGAGGCTCTGTTTCAAAAAAAAAAAAAAAAGAAATCCTTGGTAGCTAAAGATAGTTTAAAGTTGTTGGGAAAATAAAATACAAACATATTCAGAATTTAAAATAGAAAATTTTGCCTGGGTTCATTGGAAAGGAAGGTTTATATTTGTTTTAAGGTCATAAAACTGTTGCTTCTGCAGTGTTTTACTGAATACTTGCTTAATTTGTGAGTTAATGCTGTAAAGGTTGAGCGCTGTGTTATTCCAAAGCCTTATACCAGTGATTTTCAAATGGCGTGCCACAGCACACCAGCATGCCGTGAAAATTTTTAAAGATCAGTAATTAAATGATTTATAAAAGAAGTTCAAAGCACAGAACGTCTACCTTGTTGTTTTGTTTTGTTTTGTTTTCCCTTCAGACAGATTCTAAAGGCCTGGGAGAGCCCCTGAATACCACTGTCACTAGCCCCGCTGTGTCTCCTGGCCATGCGGGAAGAGCTTAGATTCTCCAGGCATTGTCTTCACTCACAGCTCTGTCCTTTGTTAGGAACACTGAATCTGGCACACAATTCAAATTCCTTTCTTCCCAGGTTTTTCATTAAAAATAAGGGTTAGCAGAGTTATTTTAATGAGTGTATGTGATTAAAACTAGCAGATATGAAAAAACAATTCTATAAGTAAAGTGTTAAAACTGTCCTTTAAAATTAACAGAGCAGTGCAAGATGAAAATGATGGTGAGGGCCTAAACTCTGCCAAGGCACAGGCCTAGCTGAAAACCATGGTAAGAACCACAACCTGCCCTGGCCCCTCGTTTGCTTTCCTAAAAGTGTTACCCAGGTGTCACATTTATTGCTAATGGTCATAAAGATTCTTTTCTCCATAGATAACAGTCATAAAGATTCTTAACTTTCCCCACAGATGACATCACCCTTGTGAAACTTAAGGCTAGTTTTTTGAGTTATTTCCCAGGTCCTGAACCCAACCAGACCAGTGGTCCATCCCAAGAACTGACACAACAGATACTAGACCCCGTCCCAAGAACCAACTCAGCAAAGGAGACAATGTTTACAACCCTACAGCTCTGCCTCTAACCCAGCCAATGTGCAGACCCAGTTGCCTAGGCTTTTGCTTTCTAAACTATCTTTAAAAACACTTTCTCCCCAATTTTGGTGGTGATGGACTTGAAAATACCCCCCTTCTGACATGGCACCTGCGATATAAAAGTTTCTCTGCTGCAAACCCTGCTGCCTCAATATATGGGCTTCCTCTTGAGCAGCAGGCAATGAACTGGGTTGGGCTGTAACAGCACTGATAACACACTGGCTCAGAGATAGATTTTAGTTTCTGCTTTTGAAAAAGATTTTCATGTAGTTATTAATGACAAACAGATAAATAAAAGATTTCTGTTTACCTTTTGAATAAACTGCAAAAGTAAAAATAGAGAGGAGGAGAGGCAGATTTTGTTTGCCTTGTGGATATTTTTTAATTATTATTAGGTTTCTGATGGTTTGGGAAACTGAGGTTCTGCTTTTTTAAAGAATGCAGGCTTTTGTTTTATAAAGTATTTGAATTATCACTCTGGCTAAGTGAATCACTGTGACCTGTGATGCTGTTTTGAGCAACTGTTTTAAACCTCTGATATCGGACACATTTTCTAAAATCAAAATTTCTAACTCTAAATTCAGTCTTTTTGACTCCAAAGTAAATCTTTGGATATTAGAACCCCTAGAGATCTACAAGAAATAGACAGCCTTACACTTATGCGATATGTTAAAATCATGCATGAAGCACTGCCAAATTATGAAATGGTGTTTAACTTTCATTTGGTTATATTTATATAAATGTTTCATTAATATCTGTTCCAAATTATACACCTATAATATTTCT
This sequence comes from Galago senegalensis, assembly GCA_963575145.1. NCBI lineage: Eukaryota > Metazoa > Chordata > Mammalia > Primates > Galagidae > Galago > Galago senegalensis. Next base: position 2,002 of record CAUYTI010041445.1, read on the forward strand.
AAAATTCTGATATATCTTAGTTATGGTTATTATGTTAAACCGTTAGATGTCACAGAAATAACCAAATTTCCCTGTGAATGGCCATTCTAAGACTTTTCATTTAAAAGCTATTATTGCTTTACTTTGATTATTCTCAAAATAAAGGTTTACAATTGGCTACATCCAAAGTTTGCTTCCTCTTTAAGGGAATTGATGGAAAGAACTCTAAAAACTATTCTTGAATATAGGTTTCTGCTTACTTTGGTGATTACTGCATTTGAATAGAAAAATAAAACTTTCAGATTCTAATTTAAAATACTGAGGTACCAGGTGCACTCGATAGATTTCTCAAGCTGAAGAGTTCGAGGTGAGCCTGAGCAAGAGCGAGACCCTGTCTATACAAAAATATAAAAATTACCTGGGCATGGTGGCACACACCTCTAGTCCCAGCTACTTTGGAGGCTAACACAAGAGGATTGCTCAGACCCAGGAGTTTGAGGTTGCTGAGAGCTAGGCTGACACCGTGGCACTCTAGCCTGGGGCAACAAGTACACTCTGTCAAACAAACAAAAACACACTGATGTATTCACGAAGATTGCTACCCCAACATCAAGTGGAGCAAGAATTAATTACATGGGACTAAACTAATAGAGGATTGAAATAAATTTTTAGAGAAAATAGATTCCAAAATACATGTGGGGAGATTGGCTTTAGTTGGAAGGGGACTACCTTTTATAATTTTACTGTGGGAAGGAGAACAGTTAGCTACACAGATATAGACAGGTTTGTAGGTGTGGTAGCAGGAAGGTAAGAGAATGCCTATACAACCTTGCGTTTTCTCTCTGAAGTCACTATTAAGTTTGGAGTGCCTAGGGAACACTCAAGGTCCTGGTGGAGACATACAGCCAGGGTGGAATTCACTAGGAGATGGAAATGTGAGTCCCCTTGGAACCAGATTTTTTTTCCTTTTTTGTGTGCAAATTCTCTGTTCGGTTATAATCCTTATGTGCATTATATTTCTACTATGTAGCACTCATGATTTACTACTTCTGAGAAAACTAAATTCTTGGTACTCCAAAGACCAGATAAGATTGAACGAGTGACAAGAGCCACAGATCAAGGACTTTGACAGGACTATCTGGAAATGAGACTTCTTAGTGATGAGGGACATGTTGAAACTCAAATTTTGATCGTAAATGCTTTCAAGAAGAAAGAATTTTGATGGAAAGTGGAAAAGGGGGAAATAAAAAAAATTTCATCTGAGGAATATTAGCCTTTATCATGGACAGAGAGGCATAAAGTGAGATAGCAACATAATTATAAATAAAAATTAAATTTAAAAAATGAGACATCAGGCTCTACTCCTCCATCCCCCTTTAAGCTCCGTATTCATGTCTTGAAACTGCTTTCTATCACCACAAGTAGGTATTAAAGTAACCCAAGAATGCCCCACCAGAAACTATAGCCCACACTCCATAATTTAACAATGTATAGCCAATCAGCAATCAATGTTACTTCTGTAAACCAGTGAGAATCCTAACAAACAACTTCGTATTGGATCACTTCTTGCCACCCTTTTTCTTACTAACTGCTGCTCATTTGAATATATATTCGATGCAACTTGAAACTATACTCCTGAGCTGCAATCTTCAAGGTTGATCCAAATAAACTCTCTACTTAAATTTATTTTGCCTGGACTTCTTCCTTTTATGTCAACACAACAAATCATCAGGACAGATTAACCACTAGAGAAGCAAACAAAATCATCATCACAGCCCAGACAGACTTCATCTTTGCATCTGTGGGCAGTTCTGGGAGATTATCTGCCTGAGACAAAATCCTTTTTTTACAGTTCAGCTCTACACTTCCCCTTTCTGTCTCCTCCCTTAGAGCTCAGAGAAATTTTGTTACAGGCCATTTTTATTTGGGCTCATCCATTTCCCTCAAAAATAATTCACTACCCCTCACAATTGCCTTACCCTCCAGCCCACATTACCTTATCCTCTATGAAGAGGGCATATAAGCCTCTACCTTCCAGGCCTTATTTAATCTCATATTTATATGGCTCCCATGCTTATGCATGCTAATATGTTTGTATCCTTTTTCTCCTATTTATCTATTGTCCATTCATTTTAGTGACCTTTAGAGAAAGCAGAAGAGAAGATTTTCCTTTGTCCTTATAGCCCCAAGATTCATCCTTAGATAATCTGGTTCTAAAAGCTGGTGCACTTTCCAGTACACTGTGCTGAGCCTTTGATAAACAAGGCACAGAAGCCCACAGGAAGTAGCAGAGATCAGCCTTGAATGAGGAGCTTCCTGTGGCTGGACCAGGCAAACCCAACTAAAGCCCCACATTTCACTTTTCTTTGGCGGCTCTCGAAGAAGAGAAAAAGTAAAAGAAAAAGAAAATCACCATAAAATCCCTGATGACACCAAAATATGTCACCCCAGAATACGGTTGTTGGAATATGCCACTTCAAAATATGACTCTAAGGGACTGGAATATGCTATTCCAAAATATGCCCCTTTGGCATAAGATTATTTAGAGCTGATTATTTTGAGAAACTGCAAGCACAGCAGAAGCTCTGAAAACAGAGTAGAACTTGTCTTTTTCTATGGGAAATTTCTATCTACAAGGAAAAAAAAAACACAGTAAGAGGTCTTCTTCACTTGTGACTAAATCACTACAAACTCTTATCCATGAGGAAAGCAGTGACTTCCATTTGCCTAACAAACCTTATTCTTATTTACTGTGCTTTTCCTGGCATCATTACTGGCCCCCAAACACCCTTCTTTCTTTGTTTCCATTGTCCATGTATTTAAGCCTGAACTCAAAGCCACCACTTAGAGAGTCATTCATTTCCTGTGCATCTCCCACATGTACAGGAGGCATACCTGTTAATAGACTTGCTTTTCTCTTGTCAGTTTTTTTTTTTTTTTGTTACAAGAGTCTGTCCTAACTAAAAACTATGAAAGGTAGAAATATTTTTTTTCCTACCTTACAGCAACAAAGACATGCTCTTCCCTGTCTAAAACTCTGCCCAAACATGACAGAATTAAATTTCTCTGCTTCTATTTGGTATAGCCAAAGGAGGCTAGCATTTTAAAGTTGGCATTTATAATACCAAGCACTAAAAAGGAAGCAAAAAAGAAATTTAAGTAACATAAAATGATAAGTTGAAAATTAGACATATCTGATTCAACAACTGATCGCTTACCTCATTCATAGATCTTGTGGCATCTCATATTATTTAACTAATCTCTAACTTCAAAGAACTCTAAGCCCAACTACCCACTGTACTACTAATAATTCACTGAAGGGTTATATGGATGGGAACCAGTTTCTTACTTCAATTTATCATTTGTCTATTTATGGTCTCCTCAGAAAATAAAAAGGGAAGATTTTCCTCTATCATTCACGTAGGAAGCTCATTTTCTTATATAGATTTTTTTGAGAGATATTTGGTATAACTGTAACTTTTTAAAATACTACCATCTACCTAATTGGAGTGTTATCTATGATATAATAAAATGATAAATAGTGACCAGACAAAAAACATTATAGTAATAGCAAAGTTTTCTTGTTTAAAACCATTTCCACAATCAAGTTGGAACTTATACTTCATTTTTAGATTTTCCTTTTTCTATTTATGTGTTCTCAGGGGAAAAAAAAAAAATAAACCCCAAGTAGTAATTTCCCAGGCTGTAATTTTCCGAAGAAAGTAGTCCCCTAGTATTTACAATCAGAAAGCAAAAAATTACCTTTACTAATGAATGTGTTGCATTTTTGTTAAGTGTGTTCTATAAGAATAATTTATAATAAAGTCTACAGAAATGTAGAAAAAATGTATGAATTGGATCAGGGAAGCTACAAAATGGATATCTCCATCATCATCTCTAAAGAATGTATGACATTATATAATTTTCAGCTCCTTTTCTGCTATTATGGAATCATGTAAGAGAAGAATATTTTGGTACAAGTTCATTGCCAACAAGTGCAAATTTATAGTATAGTATCTTACTTATATAATTTAACAAGGTGACATTTTAATTTTGCATAGCTTAGCAAAGTATTAATATATTCATCTTAGTTTTTTTAAATGTATAGGTATTTTATAATATCTTAATAGAATAGAAAAGAAGAAATAATTTAAAATTCTCAGTGATGAATTAAAATGACCTTCACATTTATATTTCATATTCTATTACTTTCAAACAAAAAATAGGGAGAGAGCAAGAGGTGAAATGTGGACAAACTCAAAAATACCTTCCTTTAAAGATAAAAGCCAAGGAAACTCAAACTTTTCTGCATAAAAGTAATACAATGATTTTTAACGTTTCCACTGGAATTGCCCTTGCACATGAACTTCATGGTCTCAAATGTATGTACCTTAAAGTGGTCAGGGGTTGAAGCAAAGAACAGAAGTTTTGCTCCTAACTTCTCACATATCCTTAAATTGCTTTAACATTCTAAGGGCAGGTGATGGTTAAGGTGCAGGGCCTCCCAGCAATCCTATGATTTGTATGTCAGGAATCAATATGAGTTTTAAGTGTAAACACTTTCTTTATAAGCAGGTGAAAAAAAATACTATGATGAGAAGAGAGAGAAGCTTTTTCCTTGACTGTTACCAAAGACAAATGGCATAGATAATGCAGGATTTTGTACATGTACTTATTTTTTAAATTTAGAATATAGAGACAAAAAAAGGTTAGACATAGAACTTCCAAATCTACAATGTATAGACTTACTGGTACATGCCATAGAGGGTGGGTCTTTCTCAGCTCGGAAGTAACCCTTTTCACACTGACAGACAGAAGTTGCTTCCTTGTAAGTTAAACTGTGTGGAGGGCATTTAGAACACTTTGTGTTGCCAGCAAATGCTTTATAGAATCCTGGTCTGCAAGCTGTAAAAACAGGAAAAAAACATTTTAAGTTATTATTGCTAGAGTTCATTTATTTGTCCATGTACAACATATTACAACTTATCCACACTTTGGATGTCAGAGTTCAGTGTCACACATAATATATATTAATATTAATACATGGAATTAGTCATTCAATGTTAATAACAAAACTATGACATCATATTTTAACTGACATTAATTTTTAAAAACATTCAACTTTACAGATGCTCACATACACACACACACGCACACACACACACACACACAAAGTATCAGTGCTCTCCTAAGTATAGGGATGTCCACAACTGTGAATAAGGAAGATGATTTTGTGTAGTTCTGGGAGATGACATGAAATAACTGAATCGTGCTGTTCAAAATGCATTTATAGTCCACTTCTTGTTCAGTCCTTCTGAATTCTCAAGCAGAAAATCCCAGTTTGGTGCTGGTGTATAAAATACCTTTCTTAGTGGCTAAATTATCTTTTGTTTATGCTACAACTGTATCTTTATAGTTTATGTTTGATTCTTTAAAATTTTTTAAATGAATGATCTAGTAATTCAAGAGAAGAAAATTTAACAATTCTATAAAGTAAAATTACTAATTCTAAATTCCTATGTAGAATATGGTTATTTAGTATCAGTATCAACATGATTATAGAGTCTCTTTTCTAACTTGGTGATAAATTAGTACTGTTTGGCTGACCAATGTAATGACTTTATCATCAAAACAGCTTTATAAAACTGGAAATTCAAAGTATATAAATACATGTTATATAATTAACTCAAATGATATTTTCATAATTAAAATATTCTTTTTTTGCCTTATTATTCATTCAGAAGGAAAGAAATATTAATTAAAATATTCTTTAATAAGTATTTAATTACTATACTTAATCCTATGACATGGTAGTTATAAGACAATGTATCGTAAGGTATGCAATAAATCAAGCATATATAGTCAATAACTATTTTCTATTGAACTACAGATTATATAAAGTAAGCTACTTATAACTGAATTTTGTGCAGTAAAATTACTGACTTCACCTTTTATTTATGTTCTTCAGTAACTAAAACAACACTTTAAATAATTTTTTGGTCTTGCTGAAAGCGCTTTCACAGGGGTTGAGCAGTTTGCACAATGTTGAAAATAGTTAAGATGTTGGAGCTGTCTGAGAGAGCAGTGACATGCAGATGGCTGTGACTCCTGGCAAAAGTGACTTTCCACAGACCTGGGGTAGGCAGTGAGAGTGAGACCCATCGCTGAGTCCCTCCCACTGAGGGTCCCACTGCAGCTTGCCACGCAGCTGCTCACCCAGCCCTGGGGAGCAGCCGAGCCAGCTCACTGGCCCAGACTTCAAAAGTAACAATGAGGGAGAGGAATTTGATGACTGGGAAGACAACCAAGACCATGTGGAAGAAGAGCAGCTGAACAGTGCTGCCTATAGAATCTCAATGGCCCTTGAAAGAGCGCAACAAAATGTTTCTGAGAACATTTGGAGCAAGGGAAGAAACCCTGGATGGCGGGTTTCATGTGCATGACGAGAAGACTCCGTTTTATCCATGAGCTTTCCTCACTTACAATCCTCAATCATCTGAAGAACTCAGCTGTGATGAAATTATTTATAGAGAGTAGTTAAATGCTGTTCAAAGAGAAGAAAGCCACTTGAGGAGAGAGCCAACTTTCCCCTATCTTTTGGGTTCATTCCAAATAGTCCTGTGCCAATAAAAAGCTTGATCTTCAAAAAAAGGATTTTTGTTTTTGAGAATAGAAGATAATAGGACAGTGACTGCTTAGTGGTGAAAGGGAAGAGACTTATTGAAGAGAAAGGATGTTAGGACTGTTGAAATCTGTTCTCAAGAACGTCCTGAAACACTTGTGGTTTTGACTTTGTTATTGATTCCGATTATTTTCACTGAATTGTGGAAATAACTTTTATGTTTATTTCACTGTAAAGTGGTTTTGCAACAGCAAATCATGGCCAAGACAAATAACTAATACCAGACCCCACTGATAGTAATTAATGAGAAATATAGATGTAAATAGAACACAAGATGTCTTTGAGTTTTTTCAGTACTGAAAACCTGTGGAGAAAACCTTGAAAATTATACTTTGTGATCTACTCTGGTCCTAGTTAGTAAAGGCTAAATTTTCAGTATAAAATAAACTGAGTATCCTTCCTTATCTCAAAAGGATGAGTAAAGTTAAAAAGAAGTTTGTATGACCTGTGTTATGTCTTAAAATGTATTTTTAAGAACATCTAAACTTTTATTCACAAATGTATATTGATCATTTACAAAGATACTGTGATTTATAATTTGAGGAAATCTATTGTCCTAACTTTTAGAAAGGCAAAAATTAAGACATCCTGTTGTGATCTCCTGTTCACCACCCAACCTTCACCCTGACCTACGGGCAAGCTCTCGTTCCCCTACCCTCTCCCATTCCCCCCCCCACCAAAGGCAACTTCCTGCCCTCTCCCATTCTCCCACTCTACAGCCCTACAGGCCTTCCCAGCCCATTCCCATGCTCTCCAGAATTCAAAGAGGCACGGAAAGTCCCAAGTTTCAGAAAACCCCCAATTTCTCAGTAGATGAGTAATGGTAGAAAACTCAGTGAGGCTTGATTAATTACCATAACTACTGTTATGGTAATAACACGGTTGTATAACCATAACTATTGTAATTTAAGATATATCCATTAATCAATTATTGTCATATAATCACAACCATTGTAATATGAGACGTATCCATTAACAACCAAGCTCTGTAACCCTGCCAATGGCAACATTCCTTGTCTGTCCTCCTCCCCTCCCTGCTTGCTTAAGCTATGCAGAGAAAAAAAGGTATAAAAGACAAAAAACCCTGCATTTCAGGGCTGCTTGTCTTACTTAGATCAATAGCCCCCTGTGCAGATGTGAATAAATCACCAATTAATAGCATCTGAGTAAATCTGAGTTTATTTTTTTGTAACTCCAAGGTTATTTCAATCCTTACAGTCTCTAATTAAAATGTATGTGAAAATACAAAGAAAATGAAGTGATTCTAATACCCTTGTATACTAGAGAACTTTTATTTTGCTTGCTCTTTTTTTTTCTTTCATTCAACCTGACAGGTGAGAGACTTTGGTTGAACTTCATATTGTAAGAACTGTTAAAGTTGTCAGGTAAAAGGAAGGCCCTATATGTAAATAGGTTTTGTAAACAATTATTCCATTAATCCTGAAAAGTTTTAAACTCCTGGATTGAGTTGGAACACATTCTTCTTAGTAAAGTATCAAGAATGGAGAAGCAAGAATCCAATGTACTCAATTCTAATACGAAGCCAACAGACAATCTAATATATACCCTCATAAGAGAAAACCTCAAATCAATTCAAGGTGGGGGTTGGGAAACAAGGGAGCAGGGAGAAGGGAGGAGGGAGGGGTTTGGAGGGTCACAGTGTATGACACACCTCTTGGGGGTGGGACACAATTATAAGAGGGACTTTACCTAACAAATGAAATCAATATAACATAATTCTTTCTACCCTCAATGAATCCCAAACAATAAAAAAAAATCTTATTTATAAAAATAAACACCTTAAAAAAAGTTTTAAACCTACCACAAATTCATCCCAATATCTGAGTTCTCCCTCTGTCTCTCTTCTCTAATTAATCTTTTTATTAATTATGTACAACACTAGAGATGCTAAAATTTCTCATTCTGTCTACAAAACAATGAAAATAATTTTTTTATTGTTTCAGGTTAATTGAGGGTATAAAAAACTATGTTACAATATTCGCATTTGTTAGGTAAAGTCCCACTTATATTCTGTCCCACCCCCAAGAGGTGTGTCATAAACCCTACCATTGTGCTGATTAAGTGGAAACACACCCATCTCCTTCCCTCCTCCCCTCTCTCTGCTCCCTCATACACTTGTCCCCCCAAATTGAATTGATTTCAGTTTTTCTCTTATGTAGGTATTATATCATCTATTGGCTTCATATTAGAATTAAGTACATTAGATTCTTGCTTCTCCATTCTTATAATAGTTTAAAAATGTGTTCCAACTCTATCCAAGGTTAATATAAACAATGTAAAGTCTCCCTATTTTTAATAGCTGACTAATCTTCCATGGTATACATATACCACAGTTTGTTAGTCTATTCCAGGGTAGCAAGCATTTAGATTACTTACACATTGTGGTGATTGTAAATTGAACTGCAATAAGCAGTCTAGTGCAAATGTCCTTATGGTAAAATGATTTTTTTCCCCTTCTGGGTAGATGCCTAGTAGTGGGATTGCAGGTTCAAAGGGAAAGTCTCATTTGAATAAAATTCTTAATAATCTCAATCAGAATAAAAGGGTGAAATAATAACTGATACCACAGAGATATAAGAGATTATTTTTGACTACTATAAAATGTCTATGTCCACAAATATGACAATGTGGAGAAAATAGACCATTACCTGGAATCTCACCTTCTTCCTGGACTTCACCAGGAAGAAATAGATCTCTTGAATAGACCAATATCAAATACTGAGATTGTAGAACAAACAAAAAAGCTTCCAACAACAAATAAAAGCCTGGCACCAGATGGCTTCACACCACAATTCTATCACACCTTCAAAGATGAGCTTGTATTCATCCAAGTACAAGTATACTGCAGAACCCATTCCAAAACATTGAGAAGGAATGAACCTTCCCTAACAATTTCTATGAAGTAAACATCACCTTGATTCCAAAACCAGGGAAGAATCCGACAAAAAAAGAGAACTACAGACAAATTTCACTCATGAATCTCGATGTGAAAATACTCAACAAAGTCTTAGTTAATACATTGCAGCTACACATTAAAAAAAAATTATTCATCATGATCAAGTAGGCTTCATCCGATGGATCCAAGGCTGGTATAACATATGCAAATGCATAAATATGATATACCATATCACAGAAGCAAAAGTAAAGGCCATAGGATCCTCTCAATAGATGAAGAAAAAACATTTGACAAAATACAGAATCCTTTTCTAACAAGAACATTTAAGACAATAGGCATAGGGGGCACATTTCTCAAGCTGATAGAAGCCATCTGTAACAAACCCATAGCTAACACCACACTGAATGGAGTAAAAAATGAAAGCTTTTCCACTTAGAACTGGAACCAGAAAAAGGATCACCACTATCACCACTATTATTGAAAATTGTGCTGGAAGCCTAGCCAATGCGATTAGGCAAGAGAAGAATATAAAGTGCATCCAAATGGGGGCAGAGGAGGTCAAACTCTTCCCCCTTTGCTGATGATATGATCTTATACTTAGAAAACCCCATAAGAATCAACCACAAAAATCCTGGAAGTAATCAGGAAATACAGTAATGTCTCAGGGTATAAAATCCAAGTCCACAAATCAGTAGCCTTTGTATATGCCAATAACAGCAAGTTGAGAAGCAAATCAAGGACACAATTTCCTTCACAGTAGTGTCAAAGGAAATGAAAAACTTAGCAATATACATAATAAAAGGGGTAAAGTATCTTTCCAAAGAAATTTATAAAACCCTAAGAAAAGAAATAGCATAAAAAATTTTTAAAAAATAAAATAAAATAATAAAAAATATAAAAATAAAAAAAATTTTAAAAAAAGAAAAAAAAAGAAAAGAAATAGCAGAATACATTAACAAATGGAAGAACATACCATGCTCTTGGCTGGGAGGAATCAACATTGCCAAAATGCCTATTCTACCCAAAGCAATCTACAGATTCAATGCAATCCCCATTAAAATATCAACGTCATATTTTGAAGAACAGGAAAAAATAGTACTTTGTTTTGTATGGAACCAGAAAACCCTGTATAGCCAAGGGCATTCTTAGTAACAAAAACAAAGCTGGAGGCATCACCCTACCAGACTTGAGGCTATATTACATGTCCATAGTAATCAAAACAGCATGGTATTGGTATAAAAATAGAGATACAGACATATGGAACAGAATAGAAAACCCAGAGGTGAAACTAGTGTCTACTTGCCATCTGACTTATAAAAGCATACAGTGAGGAAAAGAATCCCTGTTGAACAAGTAGTGCGGAGAGCACTGCATAACCACATGTATAAGACTAAAACTCGACCCACACCTTTCACCACTTACGATTGACTTAAAATGGATAAAAAGTTTAAATATGAGTCATGAAATGATAAGGATTGTAGAGGAAAGTGTGGGAAAAATTCTTGAGGATATTCAACTAGGGAAAGATTTTATGACAAAGACTCAGTGGCCATCACAACAACAAAAATAAACAAATGGGACTTAATTAAACTGAAAAGCTTTGTCACAGCTAAGCATACAACAAGTAAATAAAAAAGAGACCTTCAGAATGGGAAAAGATATTTGCAGGGTAGGATAAGTAGAATCAATAGACAATTCAAGTAATCAATAAAAATGGAGCAAACAATGCCATCTATTACTGGGCAAGAAATATGAACAGAACTTCCTCTGATGAAGACAAATGAATGGCTAACAAACATTTGAAAAAATGCTCATTGTCCCTGATCATCAGAGAAATACAAATCAAAATCACCCTGAGACATCACCTAATCCCAGTGGGAAGGCCCACATAACAAAGCGTAAAAGCTGCAGATGCTGGCATGGATGTGGAGAGGAGGAAACACTTATACGCTGCTGGTGGGACTGCAAAGTAATACAAGCTTTTGGAGGGAAGTATGGAGAACCCATAATAAAAATAATTTTTATCTGAAGTACTTTCAGCTAATTTTCCACTTCTTTAGAAACTTCTCAGAAAGGTTAGATCTCCTAAGGTCCTAGGATACTAGGAATAGTTAGTGATATTCAAACTCTTCCTGAGAACAGCCTGCTACCTGCCCTCTCAGCATCCATTCTGGCTCCTTTCAATCCATTTTGTAGACAGAGCAATCTTCTAAACTGACTCTGTCTAATACTAATATAAAGTGCCACATATTCATAATTTTAAATTTTATAGTAGCTACATTAAAAAAATTAAAAAAGAAAAAGCTAAAATTATATTTTAATATTATCATTTCTTTAACCCAATATAATCAAAAGTTATCATTTCAACACATACATCAAACATTGGAGCATTTTACACTTTTTTTCTAAGTGTTTAAAATTCTGTAGTCTCTTTACACCCACACCAGCATATCTCAATTCAAACTAACCACATTCCACGTGCCCCAAAACCTCACCTGGCTAGTGGCTCCCATCTTCGATAGAACAGTTTTAAGGACAGAAATCTGTTGATTACCTTCTTCAGTTTAAAAACCCTGACAACTTCCCACCATTTTTATGTTAAATCACGGGTATCCAACCTTTTTCTTGTTTTTCCCCAGCTTCACAGTGGAAGAGTAAGAATTTGCTTTGGCCACACATTACATACACAAATACTAAGGAAAGCTGATTAGCAAAAAAAAGTTCCATGCACACTTTGTGTGGACACCACAGATAAGCTAAAAGGTGCTCACATGAGCATGTAGCCTATTGGCTGGAGGTTGGACACCCATGTTAAAATATAAAATAGAGAACGTCTGTACACTGACCCCCAATGGACTGGAACAAAGTGGTCAATGTACAGATGTGATCAATATAAGGAACCAAGTTACCATACTGATACATATGTGTGGTGCATGTCTAATCTATGAAAATTAGTTCAACTTAAGGAGGTGGCCTTTATAGGCTTGAATTATAAAGTGATCTGAAAGTCGGCCTTGCTTACCTCTCTAACCATATCTGATGACGACACTCCCTCCCTTAAGACTTTGCCCTGCTACAGTCTATTCTCAACCCAGGAGTTAGTGATAATCTCCTTAAAACATACTAACACAACTGGGCTCCAAGTCTTCCAATGGCTTTTCATTTGTCCTAGAGCAAAAGTTGTTGCCCTGACAACTACTTACCAGGCACGGAATGATTTTTCTCTCCACCCACTCCACCATCCTACTTTTCATCTCCCTCTCTTTTCTTCTTGGTACCCTACTCTAGTCACCCTGCCCTCCTTCAGAGTCTTGGACACACAAAGCTGGCTCTTGCTAAGGGGATCTTTTTTAACACTTGTGCCTCCCCGAGTAACTGCATGATTTCCTGACTCCCTTACATCAGGTCTTTGTTCACATGTTACCATATCAAAGAAGCCTTCCCTAATTCCATTTTTAAAATTGCTACTCTTGTTGTACCCTACCAGATATTCTATCAGGCATCCTCAAACTACGTTCCGCGGGCTACATGCAGCCCGCCTAGGACATTTATCCGGCCTGCTGGGTGTTTTTGCCGCTGCTGCCTGTCCTGCTTAGCAGCTGACTTGTCCTGGGTCCCGCAGTCCTCCCCTCCAATAGTGTAAGGGACAGTGAACTGGCACCCTATTTAAAAGGTTGAGGATCCCTGTTCCCTCTCTAAAGAATTTCACAAAATCTGATCCAAGACATACTTGATTTATTTAAACCATTCTCACATTAGAACATAAGTTCTATTAATTTCTATGAATTGCTATGCTCTTTCTCCTCCTGTTAAGTCTTTTTCTCTGTATATAAAAAAAAAAAATCTCTTTTCTGTATCCCTACTCGATGACCCACTCCACTTTCAGGTCTCACTTGTTTTAGAGGGCCATTCTGACATCCTAGACCAAATTCAGTTTCTCAGAGCTCTCATGTCCTTTCCCTGTTAGTTACCCCTTGGCAATTGCTTATTTTTTGCCTATAAGCTGCACAAGTGCAGATTTGCCAGTGCTTAGAGCCTGTCATAAAGTAGGTGCTCAATAAGACTTGCTTAATTGATCTGGAAAGGCTGTGAATACTCTGTTAATTAAATTCTTGCAGAGGATCCTGAATGTTTATTCAGTGAATGTTCTCATCATGACATCTTTCTATAGATTTATAGATTTTTATGCTTGCTGAGTTTCTATATTGGAGGTAAGAAATGAAAGCAAATAGTAAAAATCTTTAAAGTGAACAAATCTATGGATGAAAAAGAATGGTCCTAATATTGTAAAGTAAGCTGAATATTAATACACAATTTTGACTTTGAAATTATTATTCATGCATATTTGTACCTTCTTTTACTGCAAAAATACAGACATCAATAGGACATAGAAGCTGCAACTTTTAACTCTATTTCTGATTTCAAATGTTTTTGTACATAAAAATTCATTTGAAAAATTTAAAATTTTGTATTTAGAAAATATATCTGGATTATTAACATATTACTCTCTTTTCACCTTAGGGTTTAATATGACATTTCATTTAGAAATAAAGGATTCTATTGTTAGAAAATCACTGTTCCAAGGCCCTTGCACTCTCTCTAGAGCACACTACAGAGCATATACCTCTCTTGTAGCTCGAAACATATTAGGTTATAGCTATATTATCACATCTCCTCCCTCAACTTCCTGCAACTGCCAAAAGCCAGAGATGGGTTTAACCATTCCACTATCCACAATGTCTAGCATATTTCAAGTATATTCTTAGTTTTTATGAATGCCTGTAAAACTGAATGAAAAATCAATAATGACTACTAATGCCTAATATGCAAAAAACAGAACTCTGTAAATGGAATGAGGATTTTTTGTGTTACTACATTTCTTGGTTTTAGACTTTGTAGTTCTGTTATCAATAGCATATCAGTACCGATGTCCTGAAGAATTTTAAAATTTCTTTCATATATTTTCCTTCTTCTTTTCTACTACTTACTTATTCTTCTGTTTACTGGGTCTATAAACTTCTTGCTTTCAAAAACCAAGCCAGTAAAGATAACAAAGTTTTCTAACATATGTCCATGTTATGTAGAATGTATTGAAAAGTTAATCAAATGTAATGGTTTATATTTTGTTCTTTAAAGAAAACTGTTCACATACAGATTTTCAACTTGAACACTTACTGCCTAAAGTGAGTCTACTTATTAGTTTCTCTCCATAATAATACAGATGTATTACTTAAATCCTCATGTTTTGGACTACTACATTCACTATAGGAATGCCTGTTTCTGTTTTCTCCCTGCTTGAGTCATCCTAAATTCTTACTTTTTTTGTTTTCATGATTCACTCCCTTTTCCTGAATACAACACTTAATTTCTCAAAAATCTATTTTAAAAACTTCTTTCCATGTAAAATGCTAAGCTACTACCATCTTCCAGAATGCCTAAGGTAAAAGAAACACACATTACCAAGGGTTGCTGAGAATATGCAATATGAACTCTTTACATTGCCATGGGAGTATAAATTGGTGATACCATTTAATTGTACCACTGTTTGGTGGTACCTACTATGAATGAACATTGGTCTACCATCTGCGCAACAATTCCCTTACTCAGTGTATAGTGAACAAAAAACCACAAAGTGAAGGTGGCTTCTCTTCCTTCAGGCATCTGTACTACATTCCATTGCTAACTGAGATCTCATTCTTCATCTGACTTTTGTTTTCTGAAATTTCATTGACATATTATCTTTTCTCAACTGACATATTTTATTTTCCCTTTATCCTTTGCTTATCTCTATTAGAGTAAATATTTTTTATACCCTTACTCTTATTAGTGTTCGTAGGGAACGAAAGATAAACTTGCATGTTTAATCAAGTTGTTTATGCAAAGTCCACACCTTCTTAAATTTCTGACCGTAGTATGTTTATACAAAGTCCACACCTTTTTAAATTTCTGACCATAAAAGTGGAGCATCTATTCAGAAGGGAATAATCAAGTTATAAACAAATTCTTATTTATGAAAGATTGATGAAATTAATTCTTGATTTTTCTCTTGCCATGTACCTACTAATCAAAGTAGTAAGAATGTTAGAAGAATAGATACAATGTGATTTAGAAATGGTGGACCTATGAAATAGAACACATAATATTCCCCCCAAATTATACAGTAACTAATCTAAATTAAAACACATAGCTTTCCATTTCAAAAATATGTTGAAAATTTGAGGATCCTTAAGTAATTGGTTTAGGCTGGGAACCTGGAGTTCAGTGATCAGGGCACCAACCACTGCACTGGGGCTGGTGGGTTCGAAGGCAATCTGAGCCTACTAAACAACAACAACAACAAAAAGCTGGGCATTGTGGCAGGCATCTATAGTCCTAGCTACTAGGGAGGGTGAGGCAAGAGAATTGCTTGAGCCCAAGAGTTGAAGGTTGCTGTGAGCTATGATGCCACCATACTCTACAGAGGGTGACAAAGTGAGAATTTGTCTCAATCAAAAAAAAATGGTTAACAATAAAAAAATCATGCACCTAAAAGCAGAATAAATTTTTAGAGAAAAGCATTAAATAGAAGAGTGAAAAGCATTAAATAGAAGAGTATTAGAGGTACACTCAATATGAGAATAGTGATGAAATACTGCCTGTAGTAATAATGTACATATCTCACAATGTAATTTCCCCTATTTAAAATTCATTATCTCTGGAAAACTGAAATCAGAATATTGAAGTATTGACCAAAATACAATTGAGTATTTTCAGTCACACACTACATACTAAAGTAGTTCTGCTGAAACAAAAATCAAGAAATAAATGACCTGTTCTACACATACTCTATTTTAAACATGGAATGGTTAGGCTATATATTGCCTGTAATGACTTCTAGGCTTATTCTTATCATCAGAGAACTGGAAGAAAAGAAACCATGAGAAATCCTAGCTGGCATATCACGCTGTGCAGTTCTCACAAGTTGATGAAATAGTAAATTGCATCTTGTGTGATAGGAACTGATATTAATATAATTGACTGCTTCTCTCTCATCAGTGTTCAACAGCCTGTAAGTTTAGATAAACTTGAATGATTTATCAGTAAAATATGTGATCTGCATCATTTCTCAAAATAATAGAATTCATAAAAGGAATTTAAGTAATCTGCAAAGACAGTGTTCTGCTAGATGGTGCTATGCAGTAAGTTCTGTTGTCAGGTAAGTAGAGAAGGCAAAAAAGATTAAGAAATTTAAAAATAAAAAGATAAGAAAAATATAGCTTGAAACTGTAAGAGTAAACAAGCATAAAAATTTTGTTTCTTCAGAATAATCCACTAATAATAATCCAAGAATAATACCAAAGTGACCACATCCATGTCTATATATAATAAGCTTGTATATTGGTTCTTCGAAATAGTCAACCTAATTTCCCTACGGTTGGAGATACTATAAAGACCCCATAAGATAATGTATGTGGGTCCAGGACAAACCTGCTCATTTTGCCTTTAGAAGTGAGATGCTCAGAGAGAATGTGGAACTTCTCACTCCCTTTTTCTCCTTTTTCTTTTCTCCCTAGGCTCTTGCCCAGACTTTGAGCTATCACATGGTGGTAAGGGAGCTGAAAGGACCCATAATTCTTACAAAAGGGAAGACACTGAAGCTGTGGTCCCCATTGAGATGGGCCAAACTCATTGCATTTCTTTTTCTCTCTGTTCTCCTTTTACCTGGCCCTGAATGTAAATCTAGTTGCAAAAGTGATCAAGTCATTGGCAGACTGGAGTAAATAAGGCTTTGGTCTGCTTGACAAGGGATCTTAAAGAGGAACTACATGAATCCAGAAAGTACCAGAGAGAACCTGAAGAGAGAGGATCTTAGGAAAGCAGTCCCATAATCTTGCTTAAGAATGCCATGGTTTACTCCCAAATTACACATATGCAATCTGATTTGATTTAACATACCAAAGACTGAAGAACTGAACCAAAAGACAAGCAAGCACTCAGGTCTCGGACGAGTGAGGTCTTAAACATCTGGGTAGGTAGAGAAGAGGACATTAACCTGAAACTATAGACTGTTGTGTTCTGTTTGTTTGTTGTTACTATACCGACACCTTAACTTACAAGATAAACAGATACATACACACATGAACACACACAAGGAGCCTGCAAACATATATAGAAAAAAGAATTAAAAGATAAAAAATGTAAACTATGTTTTTCAATATAGATTTTTTTAAATTCAAGACAGTTTTGTAGTGATAATATATCAGCCATTTAATCAATCTTTAATCAATCCTACAGAAGAGCAAATTCTAGGAATTTCAGCATGTCGATGTGGTCTTTTTTACATTATTAACTGAAGAAAAATGGATTCCCTTTAAAGATTTTTTTTCAAAATTAGGAAACAAAAAGATGTCAGAAGGCTCCAAATCCGAACAGTAAGTTGGATACCTAATGATTTCATATTGAAACTCTAGAAAGTTGCTTTTGTTGTATGAGAGAAATGAGCAGAAGCACTGTTGTGGGAGAGAGGGACTTTTTGGTGAGCTTTCATGGGAGTTTACTGCTTAAGTTTTGGCTAACCAAAACCCAGTCCTGATGAGCAGATGTTATTGTTCTCAGGCCCTCCGGAAAGTTAACACACAAAATACATTGAGCACCACAAAAAACTGTTGCCATAACCTTTGGTCCTGACCAGTCAGCTTTTGTCACTAGGCCACTTCCATATGTTGATGGGCAGTGCTTTGCAGGTGCTTCGTCTTCAGGATGGGACTGGGAAAGCCATGGTTCATTTCCTACAGCAATTCTTTAAAGAAATGTTTCATGAGCTTGATACCATTTATTCAAAATTTCCATTGAGAGATCTGCTCTTATCTGCAGCTGATCTGGGCACCTGGCTTTGGTACCCATTGAGTGAAAAGTCTGCTTACCTATAATTATTCAGTCAGAATTGGGTAAGCAGAAGCCTCATCTGTAGTGGTAGCTATTGTTTTTGCTTTTAGTCATTGGTCATCTTCAATTAGGGAACAAATAAGATTATTTTTTATTTACAGGTTGATGTGGATTTCTGCTGCTGTGGGTTTCATCTTCAACATCATCTCATCCTTTCTGTAAAGGGCTAATTCCTCTCTTCTCCTCTCCTCTATTCTCTCCTTTCCTTTTGTTTAAGACAGACTCTTGATCTATCATTCAGACTAGAGGCATCATCATAACTCCACTGTATCCTCAAATTCCTGGCCCCAAGTGGTCCTCCTGCTCAGCCTCTCCAGTAGCTGGGACTATTGCTAATATGCCACCATGCCAGGCTAATGTAAATTGCTAATTTCTTTGAGGTATTGTCCCCATAGACTTTTCACAAAGCATCAATTATTCCATAAGTCTTCCACCCTAACTTTAACATAAATTTGATGTTTGTTCTTGGCTTCAATTTTAGAAATTCATATTGCTCCAAAATGCCTTTTTTCCAATGAATATCTTTCTTGATGCTTCAAACTAGATCCTGTTCAGATAGTTAGAACTAGTATATATTTCAGTGAAAAACAATTTTGAAATCCATGTGTAGTTTTTTCATAATATGCATTTTCCATGAACTTTTTGAAGCCCTCTTATACGTGATATTTATATATAACATACACACGCCTGCACACACACACTGGGAACCCCAGGTGGGTCACCATGAATAAGCATAACTTGAATGTATTAGATTACTTTTATCTTCCACTAGCTTTTCCATTTTGTCATTTATAGGTTAATAATTTGTATAATCTGAAGAAAGCATATTCATTCAAGATATGGACAGCTGTGGAGACCAGGGTGTGATTTGGAAAGTAAAGTAAAAAACATTGTGGTGACAATGAGACTGGTGACAAGTGAAGTTAAAATTCTTTTTTTTCTTTTTTGAGACAGAGCCTCAAGCTGTCCCCCTGGGTAGAGTGCTGTGGCATTACAGCTCACAGCAACCTCCAACTCCTGGGCTCTAGTGAGTCTCCTGCCTCCGCCTCCCAAGTAGCTGGGACCACAGGCACCCGCCACAACACCCGGCTATTTTTTGGTTGCAGCCGTCATTGTTGTTTTGGCGGGTCTGGACTGGGGATTCGAAC
>CAUYTI010041448.1:0-65563 GCA_963575145.1 Galago senegalensis
GGTCCCAGCTACTTGGGAGGCGGAGGCAAGAGACTCGCTTGAGCCCAGGAGTTGGAGGTTGCTGTGAGCTGTAATGCCACGGCACTCTACCCAGGGGGACAGCTTGAGGCTCTGTCTCAAAAAAAAAAAAAAAAAATAAGAGAGAGAGAGAAAGGAACAAAGAATGTACAAAACAACCAGAGAATAATTAACAACATGACAGGATCAAAACCTCACTTATCAATAATAATCTTGAATGTAAATGAATTAAATTTTCCAATGAAAAAATAGAGACTGGCTTGATAGATTAAAAAAAAGGAACTACTATGATCTAACTGTATGCTTACTATAAAGACACCTATAGACTAAAATAAAGGGATGGAAAAAGATATTTCATGCACATGGCAACCCAAAATGACCAGGAATAGCTGTACTTCTATCACATAAAGCAGAATTGAAGTCAAAAAAAGTTAAAAGAGACCACAAAGGTCATTATATAATGACAAAGGGATCAATTCAGCAATATAACTCTAAATACATATACACCTAACACTGGAACACCCAAATATGTAAAGAAAATATTACTAGACTTAAAGAAAAATAAAGACGTCAATACAATAATAAAGTGGAACTTCAGCACTGCACTGTCAGCATTAGATAGATCATCTAGACAGAAAATCAAGAATCACTGGATTTAAACTTTACTTTAGACCAAATGGGTCTAACAGGTATTTACAGAACACTTTATCTAACAGCTGCAGAATACACATTCTTTTCATTAGCATGTGGAACATTCTCTAGGATAGACCATATGGTAGGCCACAGAACAAGTCTCGACAAATTTTTAAAAATCAAAATGAAATCAAGTATCTTCTCAGACAACAATGAAATAAGACTAGAAATCAATGCCAGTAGGAACTTTGGAAACTATACAAATACATGGAAATTAAACAATATGCTCTCAAATGACCATTGAGTCAATGAATAAATTAAGTTAGAAATAAAAAAAAACTTCTTGAAACAAATGAAAATGGAAACACAACATACCAAAACCTATAGAATACAGCAAAAGTAGGCTTTTAGCAATAGACACCTCTCTCAAAAAAGTAGAAAGATTTGAAATCAATATCCTAATTATGGCTCGGCGCCTGTGGCTCAAGCAGCTAGGGCACCAGCCACATACACCTAAGGTGGCGGGTTCGAATCCCCAGCCCGGGCCCACCAAACAGCAATGGTGGCTGCAACCAAAAGATGGCCGGGCATTGTGGCGGGTGCCTGTGGTCCCAGCTACTTGGGAGGCTGAGGTGGGAGACTCGATTGGGCCCAGGAGTTGGAGGTTGCTGTGAGTGTGATGCCATGGCACTCTACCCAGGGGGATAGCTTGAGGCTCCGTCTCAAAAAAAAAAAAATCCTAATTATGTGCCTCAAGGAACTAGAAAAACTAGAATAAATCAAACTTAAAATTAGTAGAAGGAAAGAAATAACAAATGAACTAAATGAAATAGAGACTAAAGAATACAAAGAATCAACACAATGAAAAGTTGGTTTTTCAGAATATAAGGGCAATTGATACGCTGCTAGCTAAAGTAATCAAGAAAAAAAGAGAGAAGACCCAAATAAAACCAGAAATGAAAAGGGGGAACAGTACAACAGTACAACCACAGAAATATAAAACATTATCACACTATTATGACTAACTATATACCAATAAACTGGAAAACTTGGAGGTAATGGATAAATTCCTAGACACATAAAATCCACTAAGTATGTAGAAAGAAAGAAATTGAAAAACCTGAGTAGACTAATAACAAGTAGTGAGATTGAATCAGTAATAAAAAGTCTCCCAATAACAAATAGCCCTAGACTGGATAGCTTTACTTCTGAGTTCTACCAAATGCATAAAGGAGAACTCATACCAGGAACTTTGTTTCTGTCACCTAAAATCTTGGTAGAACCCATCTCACCCATCTTTATGCCCATTTCATGCCCAATAGACAGTGCCTTAGTTGTAGGGGGTAGGAGTTGGGGTAGAGGCTCCTTTCCTGCCTGGAATGCCTGTCTGGAATTATTCCAAACAAATTTGTTCTGATAGGTATCCTGGGGATTATAGAGATCAGAAAGACTCAGGATTAGCCCAAAGTTATCTTCCTTCCCTTCATGGCCTCTTGTAGAGAAATGTGAGGTAGAATTTCTAGCTACTGAGTTAGAAATATAAAGGCATAATCCACTGTAAGAGGAAAGCAGAAAGAATGCATTAGTTCAGAGGGAGTATGTGGAAGCTCTCTCTCCCAGTTCAGTTTTCTTTTTTTTTTTTTTTTTTTTTAGACAGAGCCTCAAGCTGCCCCCTGGGTAGTGTGCCGTGGCATTACAGCTCACAGCAGCCTCCAACTCCTGGGCTCAAGCAAGTCTCTTGCCTCCACCTCCCAAGTAGCTGGGACCACAGGCGCCCGCCACAACGCCCGGCTATTTTTTTTTTGGTTGCAGCCGTCATTGTTATTTGGCGGGTCCGGGCTGGGGATTTGAACCTGCCACCTTAGGTGTACGTGGCTGGCGCCTTAGCTGGTTGAGCTATAGGCGCCGAGCCCCAGTTCAGTTTTCTCAGTGAGGTAGGATACAATCAGAAAGTGAGTTTGTGGAAAGAGATTTAGAAAAGAAAAGTGTGGAATAATCACAGTAAATGACTGAATGAACTAGGCAAAAATGTGATTGGCACTTTAAGTTTATGGTCATGAATTTGAAGTAAGACTAATTGTAGGGTACAGACAGAGAACAGGGGAACTATATTTAATTAGGATTTTGATTTTGACATGCTAGTTTTTGACATGTGACTTGGCATGCTAAAAATAATTGAGAGATTGGAATGGGGATAAATACCAAAGATAACTTAGTTGAAAAGAAAACATGAATCTTATGACTGCTTCATACTTTATCTATCTAACTACAAAAGTTTTGAGATATGTACAAATCAAGAAATGTAAAATCTGTACAGATGGAAACAAATGAAGACCCCGCCCCAGTAACACTGATAAGTCCAGAAAGTTGAAACTTGCACAGGTGAATCAGAAAGGAGGCTGTGACTGTGTTGCTTGAAAGTGAAATAATGGACTATAATTCAATTTGTCTGAAAACTTTTGTAGTGACCTATGTATCTGTCTTTCTCTATGTTTGTCTCTATCTCTACTTTCCACACACACACGCGCGTGCGCACACACAAGGAGTTTGCATATGTAAACCATATGTAAGAGGAGAAATAAAGACATAAATTTTTATTTTCTTATGTTTGCATGAGAGCAACACTGACAAGGTACCCCAAAATGAAAACAAGTGGTTACTAATAAAAGGATGGGAGAAGAAAGAGATAGACAGAAATGGAGTCTTTCCAATCCTTTACAAACTCTTTCAAAAAAGAGAAGGGAGGGAACATGTTTCCCGTGTTTCCAACTCTTTCTGAGAGACCAGTATTACCTTGCCTTGATGCCAAAACCAGAGAAAGATAATACAAGAAAACTATAGACCAATATCTCTTATTAGTATAGACGCAGAATTTCTCAAGAAAATACTAGAAAACTAAATTTAACAGCATATAAAGATTATACACCATGGCCAAGAAAGAATTTATCCTAGCAATGTAAGGTTGTTTCAACATGAACATCAATTATATAGTTCACCATAAAGAACAAAAAGCACATAATAATCTTAGTAGATGTGGAAAAAGTTTTGAAGAAATCAATAGGCTTGGCTCGGTGCCTGTGGCTCAAGCAGCTAAGGCGCCAGCCACATACACCTAGGGTGGTGGGCTCGAGTCCCCAGCCCGGGCCTGCCAAACAACAATGATGGCTGCAACCAAAAAAATGGCCAGGCGTTGTGGCGGGCACCTGTGGTCCCAGCTACTTGGGAGGCAGAGGCAGGAGACTCGCTTGAGCTCAGGAGTTGGAGGTTGCTGTGAGCATGATGCCATGGCACTCTACCCAGGGAAGTAGCTTGAGGCTCCATCTCAAAAAAAAAAAAAAATTCAATAGGCTTTTGTGACAAACATTCAACAAAATAGTAGATGGGAACTTTCTCAACATAGTACACAGCATCTATGACAAATCCATATCTAAAAATCATACTTAATGATGAAGAACTGAAAGCTTTTCTCCTAAGATGAAGAAAAAGGCAAGGAAGTCTTTTTTATACTTCTATTTAACACTGTGTTGGAGGTTCTGACCAAGGTGATTAAGCAAGAAAAAGAAATGAAAGAAATAAAATTATTTCTATTTTCAGATAACATGGTTTTATTTATAAATTTATAAAAAATTCACATGAAAATATTATTAGAGCTAATAAACTAGTTCATTGAGATTGTGGGATGCAACATCCATATGTCAAAATTAATTTTATTTCTATG
This sequence comes from Galago senegalensis, assembly GCA_963575145.1. Classification (NCBI taxonomy): domain Eukaryota; kingdom Metazoa; phylum Chordata; class Mammalia; order Primates; family Galagidae; genus Galago; species Galago senegalensis. Next base: position 4,370 of record CAUYTI010041448.1, read on the forward strand.
CTCTTGAAAAAACAACCTGAAAAAAATTTAAAAGAATAAAATACTTGTAAACACATTTAAATAAAACAATTCAAAACTTAAACATTAAAAACTTTAAAACGGGCTCGGCGCCTGTGGCTCAAGCGGCTAAGGTGCCAGCCACATACACCTAAGGTGGCAGGTTTGAATCCCCAGCCTGGGCCCACCAAACAACAATGATGGCTGCAACCAAAAAATGGCTGGGTGTTGTGGTGGGCACCTGTAGTCCCAGCTACTTGGGAGGCTGAGGCAGGAGACTCGCTTGAGCCCAGGAGTTGGAGGTTGCTGTGAGCTGTGATGCCATGGCACTCTACCCAGGGGGATAGCTTGAGGCTCCATCTAAAAAAAAAACCAAAACTTTAAAACATTGTTGAAAAAATTAAAGGAGGCCTAAATAAATAGAAAGACATACTATGTTCATAGATTGAAAATTTTACTATTGTCAGGATGGTAATACTACCTAATGCAGTCTAAAGATTCAATAAATCTCTATGAAAATTTCAATAGTGTCTGTGGCAGACATGAAAAACTGATGCTAAAATGCACATGAAACTGCAAATGACCCCCCAAAGCCAAGACAACCTTTTAAAAAAAGAACAAGTGAGAAGACTCATACTTCTTGATTTCAAAAGGCTAGTCATTTAGATAAACAGAATAGGGGGTCCAGATATAACCTACACATCTATATCCAATTGCCAAAAGGGTGCCAAGAGCGTTCAATGGGCGAAGAAAATTCTCTTCAACAATGCTAATGAATAAAGTTGCACTCCTACTTTATATCATATACAAAATAAACTCAAAATGGATGAAAGACCTAAAAAGAGCTATGACACTCTTTGAAAAAAATAACTAAATCTTCATGACCTTGGATTTGGAAATAGATACTTAGATACAATATCAAAAAAGAATTGGATAAATTGGGCTTAATCACAATTAAAAACTTCTGTTCTTCAAAAGTTCACCCAAACTTTTTTTTTTTTTTTTGAGACAGAGTCTCACTTTGTCAACCTTGGTAGAGTGCTGTGGCATCACAGCTCACCGCAACCTTCAACTCTTGGGATTAGGTGATCCTTTTGCCTCAGCCTCCCGAGTAGCTAGAACTACAGGCATCCGCCACATTGCTTGTCTATTTTTTGTTGCAGTTTGGCCGGGGCCAGGTTCAAACCCACCACCCTTGGTATATGGGGCCAGCTCCCTACTCAGTGAGCTACAGGCACTACCCCACAAGCTCTTATCATCAGAAGACACTATCAAGAAAGTGAAAGGACAATCTATAGAATGGGAGAAAATACTTCATTTTATTGTACTTCTTAGATATTGCATCTTTTTGCAAATTGAAGGTTTGTGGGTACTCTGATTGAGTAGGTCTATAAGCAACATTTTTCAAAGAGCACAGGCTCACTTCATTAGCATCTCTTAGCAATGCATTATTTATAAATTAAGGCATGTACCTCTTTTGTAGACAATGCTATTGCACACTACATAGACTACAGTGCAGTGTAAATATACCTTTCATATGCACTGGGAAACCTAAACATTTGTGTGACTTGTTTTATTGTGATATTCATTTTATTATGTTAATTGGAAAGCAAACCCACAAGATCTCTGAGATATGCCTATATTTTCAAATCATATCTGATAAGGTTCTAGTATCCAGATTATATAAAGGACTCTTATAATTCAACAAAAAGGAAAAAACCAATTAAGAAACAGGCAAAGGACTTTAATAGATATTTCTCTGAAGAAGAAATACAAATAAATGACCAATGGGCACATGAAGAGATGCTCAGCATTATCAATCTTTAGGGAAGTAAAAATCAAAGCCACAATGATACTGCTTCACACCCTCACTGATGGCTGTATCTGTGTTACTGTGGACAGATACCATCTATATCTATGTCCCCGTCTGTGTCTATCCTTGGCTACACAGGGTCTATCCTAGCAGAAATTAATGGCAGTGTTAGATTTTAGATAAGACACCAAGTATGTTCGTTTCATAGGTCTATGTTATACAATCCAAAATTATTGCTGAATTTCCCCTGTGCACAGAGAGGTTACTTCCTGAGTTTGGACAGTTTGGAAAGTCGACTTCCCATTTTGATACTCCCCATTGTTATCTTGATGAAAGAGGAGGAAGCCACTATCCTCTATTGACCACATTAACTGCTAAATGTTTTAGAAAGCTCTTCCTGACTTTTTCACAAATGAGGTATCCTCTCCCTCAACCTACATTGGACCAAATGTTTTGAGAGATTATTTTGACAATAAAAGCATTTATTAACATAATTGGTTTTACCCTTTGCTTAATCAAAGTTACAACATATACAACTGTCAACTGTACTTTCTAATTAGTGTGAGCTGTACCATCACTATCACAATGAATGTTGATATAATTTTAAACTAAAGAAAAGTATCTTGATTCTTTAACAGGCTTGTGTATTCTTACTTTAGATCATGTAAGTTTTAAAATAGACCCCAGGTACACAATGACTATCTTCACAGACCCATAAGAATGTAATGTCATATAGGTTTGTAATCACTCTGGTAATAATTATTAACTGGGGTCCTTTGGACTCCTGGACTAAGTGTTTAATTACAAGTTGATTTAATTTTCTTCTCAGAAAGTATGGCACTTTATGGTCACCCCGTAAAACCGTGAATTATTAAAGAAATATTGTTGGATAAACTGTTTTACTACATTATTTCTTTGGCTTACACTAACTTATGCTTGTAAAAAACACTCAATTATTATTCCTGGGTATGGAGCTTATATGTGTTTAGGATTCTGCAGAATGCTTTTTATATATGTGTATCTTGAATCACATTAACCTTATACAGAAAACTTCATTATCCTTTTTTATGTAAGAAAATTGAGGCTTAAGAGGACAATAACAGACAAAAAATGGGACACTCAAAATTTGAGAGAGGATTTGTCCGATGTATTTTGGCAAGCCACATTTTCTTTGAAAAAAAAGGCCCGAGTCAGTAGAAGCTAAAGAAGGAGCAAGAGGAAAACAAAACTTTGTGAATCTGAGAGACTTATTACATCTCCTTCTGTATTTAAATACGCAGGATCAGTGATGTTTACTCGTGTGCTCACTTTGAAAGGGCAGGCATTTGGAAATTTGGTCACAGAAACATCAAGGAAATTCTTAAGATATATAAACATACTTTACATATTTATATATAAAGTAAAGGTTATGAATCACTGTATCTACCTTCCAGACCATCCTTCTGCCTATGAAGCATTTCAGTAAGTTTCCTGTTAGAGGTGTGTGTATCCCTACTGTACATCACTGTTCCTTTAAAAACAAACAGATGAACAAACAAATAGCAAATAATCAAAGGACAAATAATTTGTAAACTTAATCTGTTGGACTATGAAGTAATAACAGATCACAAAATACAATTAAACAATTCTAATTTCATTTTTTTTTTTTTAGAGACAGAGTCTCACTTTGTCGCCCTCAGTAGAGTTATGTGACATCATAGCGCACAGCAACCTCCAGCTCTTGGGCTTAGCCAATTCTCTTGCCTCAATCTTCTGAGTAGCTGGGACCACAGGTGCCTGCCACAACACCCAGCTATTTTTTGTTGCAGTTTGGCTGGGTCCACCCTTGGTATATGGGGCCAGCGCCTTACTCATTGAGCCACAGGTGCCGCTCGATTTCAATTTCAATTTCACTTTTGATCTGGCAATACATTAATGTGTTGAAATATAAAATAGCATAATGCAAAAAGTGTTAGTCCCATTTATTAGTCCATCCATCCTGTTTCTATCTTCTCATCTAGTCTCCTTCCCACATGTATCCCCAGTCAGACAAGTTTTATTGGTTTCTTGTATATCCTACCAGAGTTCCTTCATGTAAATACAAACAAAATATACATTTTTGGCTCAGCGCCTGTGGCTCAAGTGGCTAAGGCGCCAGCCATGTACACCCAAGGTGGCAGGTTCGAATCCCGGGCCCGCCAAACAACAATGATGGCTGCAACCAAAAAATAGCCAGGCGTTGTGGCGGGCGCCTGTGGTCCCAGCTACTTGGGAGGCGGAGGCAGGAGACTCGCTTGAGCCCAGGAGTTGGAGTTTGCTGTGAGCTGAGATGCCACAGCACTCTACCCAGGGGGACAGCTTGAGGCTCCTGTCTCAAAAAAAAAAAAAAAATATATATATATATATATATATACACATTTTCATTTTACTTCTTCCTTTAACACTAAAGTGTCAGACTTTTATGTATCTTTCTTTCCTTTTCTTTTGCAGTTTTTGGCTGTGGCTGGGTTTGAACCTGCCACCTTCAGCATATGGGGCTGGCACCCTACTCCTTTGAGCCATAGGCACCACCCTCTTTCTTTCTTCTTTAACAGTATATATTGTAGATCTTCCCATGTCAGTGCATAGAGAACTTCTTCAGTATTTTTTAGCTGCATATTATTCCTTTTTTTTTTTTTTTGAGACGGAGTCTCAAGCTGTTCCCCTGGGTAGAGTACCATGGCACCACAGCTCACAGCAACCTCCAACTCCTGGGCTCAAGCGAGTCTCCTGCCTCTGCCTCCCAAGTAGCTGGGACCACAGGAGCCCACCACAACGCCCGGGTATTTTTTGGTTGCAGCCATCATTGTTGTTTGGCGGGCCCTGGCTGGACTCAAACCGCCAGCTCAGGTGTACGTGGCTGACGCCCCAGCCACTTGAGCCACAGGCGCCGAGCCTATTATTCCAATTAATATGTATATTATCATTATTTGACCAGTTCACTACTGATAATATTTGTAATTTTTTTATGCCAGCTCACGCTTATTGGACTAAACTTGTTATGCTAACTATTTTACTTGGATTACCTCATTTAACATAATAACTCCATGAGTTAGATAATATTATTTCTACTTTTTAGATAAACAGGGGGTCAGAAAGTCTGAACAGCTATCCCAAGATTTGAACCTCGACTATCTATTTGCAGAGCATGTATTTGTGCTAGTGAAATATAGATTAGGACCTTTTTTGCATTGAGGGAAATTTCTACTCTTATGGAGAAGTTTTTCTATTGATAATTATGTGTTTGTGAGTGTTCTTCCTTGGTTTCCAAGATTTTTTCACAAACATTTGAAGAAGTGATAGGATTTAGGATTTAATATTATTTTACCATTCATTCATTATTTTTTTCTTGCCCCGTGAAATAAATAATGATGAATCTGATATTGAAACATATTTAAAGACATTTTAAAGTGGTAAAGCTTAAAATTATGGGGTGGTTTGACATTTTCTGAAAGTGGTTTATTTTTATTTTAGGGCTACTGCATGCTGAACTCTTGGTCTGGAAATAAAACTTTCTGTTTTAGCACCGCAAGTTTGCAGGGCAGAACAAATGAATGACCTTGTCTTTTTATATCCTTCTTCTATAGGACTTTACATAAGGTACTTACAGAACCACTGAAATCATTGCATTTTGTGTCTTCCTTTTCAGAGGTATTTGACTTAATTCAAATTTAAACCAAATTAAATGTATCTTGTACTTGCAGGCTCCTGCCATAACGTGCATTACAGATAACTGAACAACCCAAATGCCATTTTGAAACCCAAACAAATCTGAGCCTTCCCTTAAATTTAGCTTGTTCCTGACACTATCAAAACCCAGAATGACAAAACATCTTATTGCCTCCTGATTGTAATTTGATTCTTGGCATTTGCAGCCAGCAGGGCCAGCAGGGCAAAGGCTTGTCCAGTGCTGTAAAGTGCAATGACATCTGTCCAGAAGGGAAGTGTGAAGCCTGGTAAATATTTCTTTTCTTCTTCTTGTTTTAAAAACATCATTCACATAAAAGATAACTATGTCTTAATCTATTTAAACCTTAAACGATATTCTTATGAAGAACTGATGTCAACAGGGAGTATTAATCGCGTGATCTCACTTTAAGTTAATGCACAAATCACAGCGTTTAATGCAGTGCTACAGGCAGAGATGGCAGCATCCTAATAGACATAATGATAAAGCATTTAACGATTGTCATTTTGCTGAAAACTTCCTTTGAGTAAGGCTTTGCCTGGCAACCATTTTCCTTCTCAAACTGTTCACACTGTGATACTTTAATGGCAAAAGAGATGCCACCTGGAGTACTTAATAGCTTAACAAGCACTTGCGTGGAAGTCTAAGAAGATAACACTGTGTCTCCCTCCCTCCTGAGCGGTTCAACTCCGGATCCTAATGCTGCTCTTTTGCTCAAGAGCCTGGAGTATCCTGCCACTAGGGGGTGCTGTTGCTTCTTCTCTCCAACTCCGGGCTGGTTCATTCTGACCTTACCAGTCTAAATTCAAGAGAGGAAAAGAGGCTTTTACTGTTCCCCAGTGAGTTGGTTCCTCTTAAACCCCTAGAGTCAGCTGAATCTGTTGGAACAATCAGAATAAAATGAAATGGCTAGTAAATGAAATAGCTTTGTTAAAATGTTTTCAAATATCTCCCTGTGGTGGACCAGACTGCTTCCTGATATCTTTGGTGGTGTAATTGATTCATTCAGGTCTGGGGATGCCATCAGTTTTTGAGGTGCTGTCAAGGGAGGTGAGGGCAAATAGGGAAGAGCTGGTGTGTCATAGGAGATGAGGAGACGGCTGTGCCCTTGTCACTCTTCCCCAGGTTGGCAGAAATCTGCTTTTCCCCTAGTGTAGCATTTGCTCAGAAACCATTCGCCAGGCAAATTATGCCCCTTTACTAGTTTTGACGGTTATTAAAAATGATAGAGTTGGCTTGCTGCCTGTAGCTCAAGAGGCCAAGGTGCCAGCTACATACACCAGAGCTGGCAGATTCAAATCCAACCCAGGCCCAATGACAACTACAAGCAAAAAATAGCCTGGCCTTGTGGCGGGTGCCTGTAGTCCCAGCTACTTGTGAGGCTAAGGCAAGAGAATTGCTTAAACCCAGGATTTGGAGGTTGCTGTGAGCTGTGATGCCATGGTACTCTACCCAGGGAGACAGCTTGAGGCTCTGTCTCAAACAACAACAATAACAACAAAACATAGAGTCAAACCCTGCCCAAATAGGGTGGACCCGCACCCCTTACCCTTTGCCACCGGATGTCCCACTTAGAAAAGGTAAACGGACCAACCCCCACCCTTCCAGCAGATGTCCAACCCAGGAAAAGCAATGTCCCGACCCCCTCCTTTCTGACCTTTAAAACCATCATCCGCCATTGCCCACGTGTGGACTTCTTCCAGGTTGGAGATCTCACCCTCACTGTGCCCAGGTGGAATAAAGGCATTTTAATCACACAAACTTGTGACTCCGTTTTCCTTTCATCTCAAGACTTGGAATAATCTTTCATCTTTGGCTCTGTAACCTTTCAAAAAAATACAAGTTCTCAGGTCATATTAACTTGGGAAAATTTAAAAAGTTTTACTTGGTGTGGAACTTTTAGAACATTTAATTTACAGTGTGCTGTGTACTATGCTTTGTGGATCTAGGCCGGGCTTTTGCTGGGGGCAGACGCTGTAACAGTAGTTCTCAATGGAGGGAAAGACAAAGGACATTTGGCAGTCTCTGGAGACATTGTTGGCTGTCACGACTGAGGAAGATGCTGCTGGCATCTAGGTAGTGGCAGAGTCCAAAAATGGCGCCGGACACACTCCAGTGCATGGGACAGCATTCCTCCCCCCCCAAAAACAGGGAATTATCAGGCCAAAATTCTCAGTTTCTCAGTAGTTTAGAGGTAGAAATACACTTTTCTGTCATATAAACATGTTAAACTTGCTTAGTCACAAAATTTATTTTTATTCAAGTGTCTTGCAGCACTAGAGTCCTGTGGAAAATAATTTGGAAGACTGCCCCAAGGGGGTCAACAAGGTCCTAATTGTCAAGAAACATGGTCTTCCCTTAATAATCATTCCCCTTGACCTGCACATGGCATCTGTCATTGTTAGATGGTCTTGAAGTTCTCCTGAATTATCTTGATGCTGATTTATTGTGGTTTCCTTCCTCCTTCTGTAACCCCATTCTCTCCTTTTTGGTGTTTCTCCTTCTTGCTTCCTGAACAGGGGCACATCTTGTGGTTTTATGTTTCATTGTGATCAATGTCAAGGAGCAAATGAACATCTACTTCCATGACGTCAGTTAGGGGCTTCATGCCCGGGGCTCTTCCTACATCCCTCTCCAAGGGATACAGGGGAAGCCTATCTCTGCCCCAAGGGATCTGCATCTTCAGTTATATTTTGTATGCTTTCCCCAAAGTAAAAATGTCCCTCACCAAAACCATCTCTTCCTCTTTCTTCTTTCTTTCTGTTTTTCTCCTCTCTTAAATTATTCTTAAATTCTTTCAATTCTCTTTGTCAATCAGACTTAAAACCACTTTTAAGTTACTAAGCTTTGTGAATTCGTCTGCACCCCCTCCCCTTTCTATAACATACAATATGCTTCTGACCAAGGGATACACATTTTATGGCAAAAGAAGTGTAGTAAGGAGCTCAGGCCAATGGAAGTACCTAGTGTTACTTTTTACCATATTATCTATATGTCTATGCCTTCTTAAGTGATGCCCTCGATTGGTCCAGTCTGAACTACTAAAATAAATTCCAAACCACGCTTCCCTCTTCACCTCTTACCTCTTCCATTGCTTCACTCATCCTAATACATTGCTTAGATTCTTTCTTACAAACTTCCAGTGGATGAGTTCCCAGTGACCTTGAATGAAGTCCACACAGTTCACGCTGGCAGTCAAAATTCCCACACTGTAGCTCCCGTCTATGTTTAGTGCCTTTGTTCTCATGGCTCCTCTACTAAAATCCCAAACAGAAGAAACACTCATGTGAGATCAGAGACGTGGAGATGGAAATGTGCAAGGCCTTTGTGGAAAGGAAGTTTCAGTAAGCCTTTTAGAGTTGAATAATCTGTGGGATGCTTGAGCCAAATAATTCAAGTCTAAATTATTGTAGATAGATCTGAATCATCCTCTAGGTTAAGGCTACTCTATGAATGTGCTAATATGGTCCTTTATAGTATGTAAGAAATGAAAATAACGAAGGATATAGCTTAAAGCTTCTATCTGTCAAACCCTTTACCCTATCACATTATACATGCTTAGCCAACATCGAGTTTAGAATGAACAGGCATAAGTACATATAAATGAAAAGCAACTGTAGCAGACACTGTTGGTGCCCTACACATATCACTTCAGCACTCACCTCTACGTGGTAAATGTCAACAAATACTCAGCTTGCCAGGGCAGGTTGGAAGTGCCAGAGAACCATGGGTCGAAAAGCTGCTTTCACCAATGATGGACAGAGTGTCTATGGATAATACCCATGCTGGGCAGTGTCTCCCAGACCTCCTCCCCGGCACTGAGCTCCCATTGTTCACAGTCTTCTTCTTCTTTACCCTTTGTTGCCTTCCTTCCCTTCCCAGACTCACTTCTCCATCCTTATTGAGTGGTGATCTCATCCTGTTTTGAGTGGTGATCCCAGAAACCCCTGCTGGGGATGGAGAAGTGAGACTTTGGATCTTTTGTGTTTACTTTGTAAATACAAAAATGAATGAATGTTTGAAGAACCTTCAAGAATGGAAAAGCAAGAATGGAAAAGCAAGCATCGCATGCACTCATGCTAAGTTGAAATAGGTAGATTAACAACTACATACTCATGTGAAAGAAAAACAATTAAATTCAGGAAAGGGGCTCAGCGCTCGTAGCTCAGTGGTTAGGGTGCTGGCCACATGCACTAGGGCTGGTGGATTTGAACCCAGCCAGGGCCTGGGAATCCCTTAAGCCCAAGAGTTTGAGGTTGCTGTGAGCTGTGATGCCATGGCACTCTACAGAGGGTGACATAATGAGACTTTGTTTCAAAATAAATAAATAAATAAGCTCGGCACCCATGGTTCAGTGGCCAGGGTGCCAGTCACATAAATTGGAGGTGGTGGGTTCGAATCCAGTCCAGGTCTGCCAAACACCAATGACAACTACAACCAAAAAAAAAAAAAAATAGTCAGGCATTGTGGCAGGCACCTGTAGTCCTAGCTACTTGGGAGGCTAAAGCAAGAGAATACCTTGTGTCCAAGAGTTTGAGGTTGTGAGCTGTGAAGCAACGGTGCTCTGCCAAGGGTGACTGTCTCAGAAAATAAATAAACAAACAAATAAATAAATAAATTTAGGAAAGCAGTAAGGAGGAGTTCAGTAAGTTCCCACCTAAGCTGTACAATATAGGGGTATATAACACACTTCCTGGGTGAAGATAATAACTACAACTTGGACTTTATTTTACAAAGACAAATAATGTAACCTAATTGTACCCTCATATTAATCTGAAAAAGAGAAAAAAACTACTTGAGATTAAATTATTGTGTTTGAATCTTCTTGGGGAAGGAGGAGCCCAAACTAAGCCACTGTTGAGTGTGGAATTGCACATAGAGTACTTAAGAAGAGTCTATACCAGGTGGGATTCATGCAATTGGAGTTGAACAAAAAATATTTCTTTCAAGAGTCAGGGGTCATTTTTTCCATGCCAAAATTGTTTGAACAAAAGATGTGGAAGCTTTATCTCTGAAAACCATCATTAAGTTTTGAGGGCAGAGCAGAGGTTGTCCCTGCTTTTCAAGTGGTTTAGATGTGTTTACTCATAAGATTACTTGCAGATGGCTCAGCGCCTGTGGCTCAAGTGGCTAAGGCGCCAGCCACATACACCTAAGGTGGCAGATTCAAATCCAGCCCAGGCCCGCTAAACAACAATGACGGCTGCAACCAAAAAATAGCCGGGCGTTGTGGTGGGCACCTGTGGTCCCAGCTACTTGGGAGGCTGAGGCAAGAGACTCGCTTGAGCCCAGGAATTGGAGGTTGCTGTGAGCTGTGATGCCAGAGCACTCTACCCAGGGGGACAGCTTGAGGCTCTGTATCAAAAAATAAATAAATAAATAAATAAAATAAAATAAAAAGATTACTTGCAGATTTCCTTTCTCACTTAACACTTAGTTTATCCTAACATGCTAGAAGCTAGTGTCAGTATATTTGGCCAAACAATGCAAATAAAACTGTAGTATAATAACAATAACAGGCTCGGTGCCTGTGGCTCAAGCAGCGAAGGCGCCAGCCACATACACCTAAGGTGGCGGGTTCGAATCCCCAGCCCAGGCCCGCCAAACAACAATGATGGCTGCAACCAAAAAATGGCTGGGCGTTATGGCAGGCGCCTGTGGTCCCAGCTACTTGGGAGGCTGAGGCAGGAGACTTGCTTGAGCCCAGGAGTTGGAGGTTGCTGTGAGTGTGATGCCATGGCACTCTACCCAGGGAGATAGCTTGAGGCTCCATCTCAAAAAAAAAAAATAACAATAACAAATCTGAAGTCTTGTAAAAACTTAAGCATTTCATGAAATGTAAGAAGGCGATGTTGGAGAACTGCTAGAATCAACGCAAAGCAATGGGCAAATGAAGGTGTGGCAGGGTAAGATGAGGCAGCATGTGAAGAAGAGAAAATGAATACTAAACAAACCATGAAGAGCTTTCCCATCAGAGTGATCTGAAAATCAAATGAGTCAGGGAAGTTCTTGAGAAAATTAGGAAGGACCTCCAACATGTCTGCGAAAAGTGATTCTCTTTGTGATTATTCTGTGAAAGGTAAGCACAGAAGGATGGATATTGGATTGTGTTATGCTGTAGTTTGTTTGAAGAAGAACATTCTACTCCAGAAGATACCATTTACATTTTTTTTCCATTTCCATTTTGAGTGCATGACCTGTATTTAGCTCTCTTCTTCCACCAGTGTTTAATCTCAAAGTCTGGTGTATAACACCCTTTAAGAAAATCATGAAAACATCAGCTTACTTTAGTAGATTGAAATAGGAAGGAGGCTTATCCTTTGCCTTATGCAGAGTCTTTTTTGGTTGAAAATCACTTAAACATTGAACTGAGATATTTCCCGTCTTTCCTGATTTACAGATATTTTTCTGAGAAACATAGCTGTCACTTCCAAGCAGTCCCAGCTGGCTGTAGTTTAGGCCTGTGTAATTGATAAGATGCATCTGGCTTCAAGGCACAGATTAAGTACAGGGGTCAAGTTCTTTGTGTCCCTGGAGAATTCGGTGGGTGTAGGACCTAAGTCTTGGGACTAAGAGCTCTATATAAGAGTGCCAAAATAATCCTGAGCAGGGAAAGCGAGAGAGGGAGGCAGCTTGCTGGATTCTTCCTGCTGTTGAGAACTTACCCGGCCCTTCCGGAGGGTATTTCCCCCCTCTTTTTCTCCTGAATGTTTTCCCAAACATGAAGGTAAGATAATGATTTCATTACTTTTATAAATGAAGCTATCTCAAAAAGGGGCGATGCTTAACCCAAAGAATCAAACAGGGAAAAGTCTCTAAGGAAACAAAGACAGTAAAAGATCTGAGAATAACTTTAAAAGATCCTTATTTAAATATATTTAATAGTTCAACCAAAGTGAATTTCTTTTTCTTTTCAGTTAAATTATAGGTTCAGCAGGTGGGGAATCAGGAGTAGGAGACAGTTTATGAAAGTTCTCAGAAAGGCATAAAAATAAACAATAGTACTATTGTCTTTCCTTAGGGAAACTTCCACGATGTTTTTGTTTGCTCTGATTTGGAGTCAGACAATGAGGCCTTGTAATTTGACTTATTTCACAGTTTACAGAAAAGTGAATTTGCAGACTTGGGAATTTAGAATTTGGAATCCTTAAGGAAAGGGTCAGGATTGTGAGAGTAGAAGATATCAGTAGCTAGAATGCAACTGAAGGTTTACCAAATAGACGCTCAATGCAAAATGGCCAAACCTTAAAAAACAAAAAGTACTCTTCAACCAAAGACAGAAATTACTACCAGAGACTGAATTTCCAAGATGCAAAAATAAGTTGAAATAGCTATTAGGATCTTATTTATCATAAATTTTGGCATTTACATTTTAAAAATGCTACATTACAGTAATTTTGCAGTCCTGCCAGCTGCTGGATTGCTTCTGTGGTCCCGGTTCTAACTATTTGCAGTACTAATTTGTGCTCACTTACAATGGGAACGGAGGAGAAGTGAGATACAGGTCTTGATTACCCCACGCCTTATGTGGAATTAAGGAATTAAAAGTTAAGCACAAATCACAAAGTTGATTTGTTTGAGGTTATGCTGGAACACAGGTAACCTTGCAGAGTCAGAACTATAATCTTTATTTCTCTAGCTTGTATTTTTATTTAAAATTTGAGAACCTTTGTTAGTTAAAAAAGAACATGATTTCTTCCTGAAGTCATCTAGCTAACATGTTTTCTCCTAATATTCAGATTAACCGCCAATCAATTTCCTTATTTTCTTATGAGACATCATAATAATTGTTTTGTGTTTAAGAATGTGTTTAATCCTTGATTATTACAGCATCCTACTGCTGTGATAATTAATATACTTTTATTCTTTAATTGCTTGACAGAATAACAACAAATAAAGCAACAGTTTTACTCCAAGTAGCATGCAGAGTTCCTACATGTATTTGGAAGTAATTATTCATAATTTTACAGTAGTTCTGAAGGACATGCTTTTCTGATACATTTCAAAGAAGGAGAATTTGGGAAAGCTCTGGGCTGTGAAGATACTAGAAATAGTTTCCATGTCCAACATTTTAAAGGGGAGAGTATTTTTTTCCCCACCACTGCCATCACCCATGTGAACTATATTTAGAGAGGTAGTGCTAGAATTCTGTTTGGTTCTCTCTGTGTCCCTTAGACAGGAGATAACTTGGGTGAGGGTTTGAGAAGGACTTCAGAACCAAAGGGCTTCCTTCTTAGCTTGCTGCGGGCCAGCTCTTTGCTCTACCTTTCTGGGACCGAGCTGAGCTTTGGATCTGTGACCTTAGGGAGTGGTTCACAGAGGGGGCTGCGATATGGTCAGGGATGGTGATGTCGCAAATCAGGTTTGTAGCTGGAACATATTAGAAGGAGGAGGTAGGGCTCATGCTCGTTCACTGAGGAGAAGGAAGGGAAGAGAATTCAGGAAAATGTAATTTCAGCTCAGCTACTTTGACACAGTACAAATACACGTTTCCTCTCAACTAAGCAGTTCTTTCCCAGAGTCAGTTCAGATGTGTGTCTGTATCTGTCCTTCATGTGACGGCTCATGTCATTTGTGATTGTTCTCTCTTGTCCATTTGATAAGACACTTTTCTCAAAGACATGGTTTTTTTTTTTTAATAGGGGCCCAGATGGCAAAGTTTCAAAATATGCTTTGATTAGTATATTTAGCTTATTTCACTCATGGACAGAACTGGCCTTGAATAAGCAGAACTTACGCTTATAATAAATAGCATGCATATGGGGAAGGTGGTGACCATGATGCCCATGATAAATTGTATGTCCTTCAAAATTTGGTTAAAATTCTTTAAAAATACATGTGACAGGACGTTAGAAATAATTTTTTTTTCTGCTGCCCATTTTGGGTGAGAGTCAAAGGCCAAGAACAGTTAAGTACACAACACCCCTAAATTTAAGGCCATCCTCAGTCTCAAGAGGATGTGACATTGCGTTCCTTGAAGTATGGGGAATATAGAGAATGAGAGCTCTTGCATGTTTGAGAGAACTTAAAGGCACAGGTTTGCCTCTAGCAGAATAAATCACCCGAGCAGTGTCTGTTACAGCCTGGGCAATCAGACTTGGGCAGGTTGAGGATGAGTGAAGGCATCCCACAGACCAGGAGTTGGTCTTTGGAAGGGAACCAGACCTGAGTTGTCAGGGATTCTACATGAAACTCTGCCTGCCTGCAGTATAAAGCAACCCCAACAAGTAGCATCAGTTTGTAAAACACTCTCAGGAAGCAGGCTCTGGTGGGATCAAAAGTGAGGAACAAAGGGGTGAACCATTTGCTCCAGAGAACATTAGTTATTGATCTCCAGTGCAGAGACATCAAAAGAACCATGAAGATTCTTGAGACATAAATAATCAGCATTCAAACACCTTGTGAGGTTGTGCTATCACCCTGGTCTACCATTGCCAGACTCCTACGGGATCAGTTAAGCAAAGTTCTTTTTCACTCTTGCCCCTGTCTTGCTTCCTGCTCTGACATTGAAGGAGAATGAGGCAGCTTGAGGAGATGAGGGAAGAGGAGTTAAGTTGGGGGAATCTTACTGTTTTTGTGACAGAGTCTCACTCTGTTGCCCAGGCTAGAGTATAGTGGCATCAGCCTAGCTCACAGCAACTCAAACTCCTGGGTCCAAGCAGTCCTCCTGCCTCAGTGTCCTGGGTAGCTGGGACTACAAGCATCCGCCACAACCCCCAGCTAGTTTTTCTGTTTTCAGTAGAGATGGTGTCTCACTCTTGCTCAGGCTGTTCACAAGGGATCCTCCCACGTCGACCTCCCAGAGTGTTAGGATTACACTTGTAGGCCACTGTGCATTCCCAGCCCAAGTTGGGGGAGTTTTGAAATGCACCCCATCCCTTCCCATTATAAGCACCAGAAACTGTGAGTTGGAGAAAAATTTAAAATTGAATGGCATATTGAAGTTTGAATGTTAGATTGTTCTAGAATTTTTGTTTTCTGAAAACATGACTATTTGTTAATGTTGAAGAGTACCTAATAAAGCAATGAGGTAGTTTTCCAAGGGTCAGAAAAAAATGAGTTGACAAAGCATGGAGGAGAGACACATTATTGAAAAGGTAAAAAGTGGATGGTGCCTGTGGCTCAAAGGAGTAAGGTGCTGGCTCCATATACCAGACGTGGTGGGTTCAAACCCAGCGCTGGCCAAAAACTGCAAAAAACAAAACAAAAAAAAAAAAAAAGAAAAAGTAAAAAACAAAACAAAACAAACAAAATCCCCTCACTTAGATTATAATTTAAAATAAGAAAATCCTAGAAATTATGTACCTCACATATTTGTTAAAATCAGAAAGGATTCATTCATAGCTTTCCCTTACCACTGTTCATTCTTTTCCAGCTTCTTGGTACCTTTCCATCCCTCTGCATATGCTAATTAGGATAATAGGTTTGAAGATTTGTAGAACTACAAAAGCCAGAAGTAGGCAACTAGAAAACACCTAATAAGAGATGGGTGATCTAAGAAGGTTAGCAGAAGGATCTGGAAGGAAATGTTGAGAAGACATATAGGTACATTAAGGGAAAAGAGGTTTGGGGAGCTCAGGGAGCAGAGAAAATACTGGCCCATTAAAATTGGGATAAGTTTAAGGTCTTTTATACTGATTATAAATTGCATATACTTGATAATCTGAGAGAATCATCAGTAAAGATTTGAAATGTATCCTCTCCTTCAGTTGTCAAAGTAGAAATAACATGTAAGTAAAAATAACAGGAATCACCTATATTTTCACAATCAGAAATCAACTCCTCTCCTTTGTTATATTTCTTTCTAGATTTGTTTTTCAATACACGTTTGATTTCTTCAAACAAAATATAATCACATTTTACATACAATTTGCTGACCTCTCAGATCCTCAGTATTGAGGCTTGTGCTATCATATAAAAGACCCCAGGAGTGTTTCAAACCCTGAAGAAACCACCCACAGTCCTGAGGATTGTAATGAGAGTCACCGCCCCTGCCCCCGGCTAGGCCTCCACCTTTGATTGCTCATTTACAAAAGCTCATTTTCTCTTTCCACTCCTCAGCCATTAGCACGACTACTACTTTGTCCTCCTGGCTTTCTCTCCAGCTTTGTCCTTCTGGGTGGTGATGTTAGAGAGAAGGGAGTGGAGAAAGGGATTAAAGGTGCTAGGACCCTAAGGAAATGCTTGAGGTCATTTAATTATACTGAGTATTTTCAATTTGTTTATCTGTGGCATTGCCTAACCTCTCTTTGTCTTTATAGTAATGAACAGGAGGAGATAGGGGTCAACAGAATTATATCATACTTTAATTAAAAAAAATATATAGTAATTAGGCCAGGCACAGTGGCTCAGTCTCATAATCCTAGTACTCTGGGAGGCCCAGGCAGGTGGATTGCCTGAGCTCAGGGGTTTGAGACAAGCCTGAGCTAAGCAAGACCCTCTCTCTACTAAAAATAGAAAAACTAGCCAGGCGTAGTGTCAGGAGCCTGTAATCTCAGCTACTCAGGAAACTGAGACAAGAGGATTGCTTGACCCAAGAGTTTGAGGTTGCTGTGAGCTATAATGCTACAGGACTCTACCCAGGGTGACAAAGTGAAACTGTCTAAATAAAAAGAAAAAAAAAAAAGAAAAACAGAAAAACCAAACCAGTACTTAAAATGATATGATACTAGCAAAAAATAAAATAGTCAGGTTGACCAATGCAACAGAATAGAGGGGCAAGAAACGAACCCATACATGGGTGGTCAGTTGATTTTCGGCAAAGGTGCCAAGACACAATGGGAAAAGGATAATCCCTTTAATAAATGGTGTTGGGACAAATGGATATTCACATACAGAAGGAGGAAATTGGACCCTTTTCTCACACAATCTACAAAATGCAATTCAAAATGAATTAAAGGCATAAACTCAAGACCAGAATAGAAATAGTAAAACTGCTTGAAGAAAACCTAAGGGAAAAATTACATGACATTGGCCTGGTTAGATAGTTTACAACAAACTAAAAAGCTTCTGCACAGCAAAAGGAACAAGAAACTCTGCAGAGACTACAGATTGGGAGAAAATGTTTGTAAGCCATATATTTGATCAGGGGTTAACATCCGAAATAGACAAGGAGTTTGAAGAATTCAATGACAAGAAAACAAAAAACCCAGTTAAACAATGGGCAAGGGACCTACAGGGACATTTTTCAAGAGAAGACATACAAATGACTAGCTGATATATTAAAAGTGCTCAATGCTGCTAATCATTAGGGAAATACAAATTACAATTATCTCATACCTGTCAGAATGGCTATCATCAAAAAGAGGAAAGGTAACAAATGTCGATGTGGATGTGGAGAAAATGGAACCCTCATACACTGTTGGTGGGAACGTAAACTACTGTAACTATTATAGAAAACTGTACAGTTTCCTCAAAAAAACCTAAAAATAGAATTGCCATGTGATCTAGCAATCCCATTTTGGGATATTTACTCAAAAGATTTGCAGTCAGTTTGTTGAACAGACACCTACATTCCCATGTCTATTGTAGCACTATTCTAGGTCACCAAGTTATGGAACCAACCTGTATGCCCATCAGCACATGAATAGATAAAGAAAATGTGGTATTTATACACAGTGGAACACTGTTCGGCCTTACCAAAGGAGGAAATTCTGTCATTTATGACAACATGGATGGGGTGGAGAATGATATGGTAAATGAATTAAACCAGACACAAAAAGACAAAGACTGAGTGTTGTCACCTGTATGTGGAATCTAAAACCATCAGGCTCACAGAAGCAAAGATTAGAATGGTTATTACAGAGGCTGGGGAGTGGGGGGAATGGAGAGAAAGGGTTCAAAATCTCCATTAGGAGAAATAAGTTTTGTTCTGTTTTTGAGTTCTATTGGTAGAATGTAGAATTAACTACGTTCTAACTGTTGAATGTAATTAATAATGGAGTATTGTACACCTCATAATTGCTAAATACTAAATTTCAAATTTCCTCACCACAAAAAGTATAAATAATTGAGGTGAGGGATATGTTAACTAGCTTAATTTAATTATTCACATTGTATTCATAGATCATAATATCACTTACAACAACATAAATTTATATAATTATAAATTGCCATTTTATAATTATAATAAAGAAATGTAAGGCCAAGCTTGGTGGATCAATGCCTATAGTTCCAGTACTCGGAGAAGCTGAGGCAGGAGAATCACATGAGGCTAGGAGTTCAAGACCAACCTGAGCAACAAAGGGAGGCCCTATTTCTACAAAAAATAAATAATTAGCCAGGCATAGTGGCATGTATCTTAAGTCTCAGCTACTCAGGAAGCTGAGGCAAGAGGAATACTTGAGCCTAGGAGTTCAAGCAGCAGTGATATGACTGTGCTACTACACTCCAGCCTAGGCTATAAAGCAAGGCTCTGTGTCTCTAAAAAAAAAGATAAAATAATCTCTTTATTGTTTATCTTTTCTAGGCAATAACCTTATTCATTTTGGTGGGATTTATGGGAGACTATCAAATGCTTTCAAGGTGAGAATTTTTTTTGATTGTGTGTGGAAATGGTTATAATTATTTTTTGATTTTTAAAAATCTTTTTAGTATGGTCAGATTTTTTCAATGCAGCTTGAGTGAGTTTATCCCTCCAACACATTTTCTCTCTTCTTATTTTTAGAAAAGTCAATAACAAAGGCGTGTTTTATTATTATTTGACTCCTTCCTTGTAAGGAAGAAACTTGAAGACTAAAAATATCTCAAGGATTTTGTCCCAGTACCATAGTTTTGCCTGTAATTCAGAGAATTGTAACAGACTTATACATCTTAGAGCACTATTTGAGTTTTAAATGTAATCCTTGTAAAGCATTCTCTAGATTTTATTTTTATTTATTTATTTATTTTTGAGACAGAGTCTTACTATGTTGCCCTCAGTAGAGTGCTGTCGCATCACAGCTCACAGCAACCTCAAGCTCCTGGGCTTAAGTGATTCTCTTGCCTCAGAGCCTCCCAAGTAGCTAGAACTATAGGCACCCTCCACAACACCCAGCTATTTTTTGTTGCAGTTGTCATTGTTATTTAGCTGGCCTGGGCTGGGTTCAAACTTGCCTGAGTGTATGTAGCTGGCACTGTAACCACTGTGCTATGAACACTGAGCCCATTCTCTAGATTTTAAAGGCTGAGAGTTTTGGTTTTTTTTTTTTTTTTGAGACAGAGCCTCAAGCTGTCTGCCTGGGTAGAGTGCCATGGCTTCACTGCTCACAGCAACCTCCAACTACTGGGCTCAAGCGAGTCTCCTGCCTCAGCCTCCCAAGTAGCTGGGACACAGGCACCCACCACAACGCCTGGCTATTTTTTGGTTGCCGCCATTATTGTTGTTTGGTGGGCCTGGGCTGGATTCGAACCCACCACCTTAGGTGTATGTGGCTGGCGCCTTAGCCGCTTAAGCCATAGATGCCGAGCCTAAAGGTTGACAGTTTTAAAGAAAATAGTTTAACTGGCCCTTGAGGCCTGGAACAAAAAATCCAGCATCATTTACCCATAACCTTACTGTGCTTTCATTGTCCGACTGATGGGCAGAGCCAGGTCAGTTCACTTTATGGAACTATCAGAATATGTGTCAAGGGTGTGCGAGCTACCAGGAATACCAAGGAGAGCAGGATGACCCCAGGAGTCTGCCTGGTGATTCACATCTTGAGATAGTTCAATACAAATGCACTCAGGTCTCTGAGAGAGGCTGCTCAGGGTGTTTTGGGAACGCAGGGGAGGGAAAGCCAAGCAAGCTTCCTCTCCTAAGCCTCAGTGTTTGTGCAGCGCTTCTGTTTTTCTATGGGACACAAACTACACAAAGAACAGTAAACATAGATTATCCAAGGGTCAAAAATACTCAGGTATTTGGATTATAGGTGGCATGTGAAAACAATTTTTCTGGCTTGGCGCCTGTAGCACAGTGGTTACGGCACCAGCCCCATGTACCAAGGCTGGCAGGTTCGAGCCAGGCCTGGACCAGCTAAACAATGACAACTGCAGCAAAAAAATAGCCAGGCCTTGTGGTGAGCGCCTGTAGTCCCAGCTACTTGGAAGCCTGAGGCAAGAGAATCACTTAAGCCCAAGAGTTTGAGTTTGCTGTGAGCTGATGCCACAGCGTTCTACGGAGGATGACAAAGTGAGACTCTGTCTCAAAATAAATAAATAAATAAATAAAAGCAATTTATCATGGTCATTTCTACAAAAGCAGAGGAGGCACTCTGAGTGGGATTGATTACTTTCAGAGTAACCTGACAGTCTTAAGATATGCAAGAATCATCTTGACTTGACACGACTCCCAGCTCACAGCTGTGCTGAGAATCCAGAAATCAAGAGTCTTGGTTCCTCTATTCCTTGTAGAAAGTTGTTTTGTTTTAGGCAAGGATTCTTTTAATTCTTAAAATTAACCCATGTGACCTCCTCCATGTGACTTGGCCACAGTTGAGCATTGAGTCAGAGTCAACTTGTCATTTCCACATTTCTTTCTTTCCTTCTTTCCCTCCCTTCTCTCTCCTTTCCTTCCTCCTTTTCCCCCTCCCTTCCTTCTTCCTTTCTTCCCTCCCTCCCTTCCTCTTCTCTTTCTTTCCATCTCACTCAAATAGATGCTGACAGTATGTATTTTATTTGAGTGGGACTGTTTAATCTCAAATTGCCCCACTTGGGTGTGTGCTTGAGAAGTGGCCTGATGAACAGGGGGACAATTAAATGCATTCCTACTTCTCTTAGGGTCTTATAGAGCTTCTTGTCTCTCAGTTTCTGGGTAACTGTTCAATTCATCATCCAGAATCCCTACCAGAGAGGGCAGATCATCCACCTATATGTTCTCACCCTTGCAACTCTGAATGCTTCCTTATTTCTATTTCCATAACACTTTATCCTGCACACATTCCTGTTATGAATTTTATCAAAGTAGATATATTGTATTATTATTATTTGTTTAGACATCTGTGTCTCTGCCCTTCTATCAATAGTTAATGATCTATCTTTCTCTCTTATTATTTCTACAAGTTTAGTGTTTTAATAGTACTTGGTACATGATGCATGTTTAATGATGTTAATTTCTTTTTTAAAAATAATGTTAATTTCTAAAAGGTGGCTCTCTACCTATCATTTTTATATATTTTGGGATACTTTTAGTATCTCTTAAGAAAAAAAAATATTCAAGTAGTTTTTTTAACAATCTTTGACTATTTTCACCATTCTTTTTTCCTCCCACCATATTTCTTCCTGATTTATGATGGAACAGTGCTACCTCTCCTGTCAATTGTCAGTGGGACTCCTATGCCCCTTGGTCAGAATGCAATGGCTGTACCAAGACTCAGGTAGGACCCAACAAAACTTTGTATTTGATCATGTATTTGCAGAAATAGCATAGGTATGGCTAAAATGGTATTAATTTTTGAATGTTCACTAGTTAATGATTCTTGAAATGTGTTAGTAACTTTGATGGGAGAAAAATGTTATTTGCTTAATAATCAATATTGTAATAAAGTAATTTCCACATTCCTTTTCTTGAAAGACTTTTCTAGATCTTGCTGTAGAGCTAGAACTATGTATACATAGGCTACAAGTTAAGGGCAATTCACTAACTCTTTAACTATTAGAAGAACAGAAATAACATGAAATGAGCTTTGTAGATAATTTAGAATTTGTTTCATATTCACAAATTCACTAATTTGTTTCATATCTACTTTTCTTCTCATTTCAATCATTTTGTTAACAAAATAGCAAAATGATTGCTTGGTTTTTCTTCACAAAATGGTTTGAAAAATAATTTTATTTTTACAATATTTTAAAGTTTAATTCTTTTTTTTTTTTTTTTGAGACAGAGTCTCATCATGTTACCCTCAGTAGAGTGCTGTGGCGTCACAACTCACAGCAGCCTCAAAATCTTGGGTTTAAGTGATTCTCTTGCCTCAGCCTCCCCAGTAGTTGGGCCTACAGGTACCCGCCACAATGCCTGGCTATTTTTTGGTTGGAATTGTCATTGTTGTTTAGCAGGCCCAGGCCAGGCTCAAACCCACCAACCTTGGTGTATATGGTTGGTGTCCTACTCACTGAGCTACGGGAGCTGAGCCTTAAATTCTTAAGTAATACAAATAAATGCTAGACTTGATCTATATATTATAGAGTACTTCTAAAAATGTCTTTATTTTTTATTTTTATTTTTTGCAGTTTGTGGCTGGGACTGGGTTTGATCCTGCCACCTCCAGCATATGGGGCTGGCACCCTACTCCTCTGAGCCACAGGTGCCACCCAGGATTTTTTTCTTTACTATAATATATTCATTGATGAAAATACTTTATCATTTAGGAGAAACAAATACATATATTTTCAGCTTATTTTCTATGTGCTTATAATTTTTTTTTTTTTTTGCAGTTTTTGGCTGGGGCTGGGTTTGAACCTGCCACCTCTGGCATATGGGGCTGGTGCTCTACTCCCTTGAGCCACAGGCGCCACCCCTGTGCTTATAATTTTTAAAAATAAGATTATTTGATCGCAGTTTTATATTTTACTATTTTAACCTAACAGTGTACTATCAGCATAATAACAGCCTATTGCATTCCATTATATACATATACCTATCTTATCTACCTACTTTTTTACTGTTTGATATTGTTGTTTCCATTTTTTGCTAGTAAAAATAAAATTTTAATGTACATTTTGTATGTAGTCCTCTTTTCCCATAGGTTTCTGAGGATAAATTGAAGTGTATATTTTAAAGGTTCTACACATTGAATAGTTAAATATTTTTAAAGCAGTTCAGTTTGGATAAAAATATGTACAAGTATTTAAAAATCATTTTTAATTGTTAAAATATTAAAATAAGCATTAAAATAGAAAGATAATTTCTGTTTTGAAGCATTAAGCATCACTATTATTGTCATTTTCTTCAAGCGTTTATTTAGTACTTACAGGAAAGGTATTTTGAAACAAGTCACACAAATGAAGAATTTGTCTTCTAGCAAATTTAATAGATGACAACTCTGATTACAGACAAATAGGTATGTGAATAACAAAGGAAAAGTCAAAGAAACACCAAATATAGAAAACATTTTTATAATTTAGAAACAAGAAAGAACACTAAGTAGAAGTAGATGAATATTTTTTATATAAGCAATTTTTTTCATAGAGTGGAGATCATTATGCAAAGGCTATATCTCTAGGTTATAAAAACAAACTTTTCATTTTGAAAGAGACAAGTGAAAATGAAAAAGGGTCATAAGATCAGAATTTGGCCAGTGAGAATGAGACTGCTGAGAGTGGGCAGCCACGAAGGGAACCCTGGTGATGTGGAGAGGGAGGACATTCCTTTTTCTTGCTTTCTTTCTTTTTTTTTTTTTTTTGAGACAGTGTCTCACTCTGTTGCCCTGTGGAGAGTGCTGTGGCATCATCGTAACTCATAGCAACCTCAAATTCTTGGGCTCAAGTGATTCTCTTGCATCAGCTTCCCAAATACCCATGCCATAACACCTGGCTACTTTTTTTTCTTTTTAGTAGAAACAAAGTCTTGCTCTTGCTCAGGCTGTTTTTGAATTCCTGAGCTTGAGCAATACACCTGCTTCAGCCTCCCAAAGTGCTAGGATTAGAGGTGTGAGTTAGTATGCCCAGCTAGGAGGACATTCCTTACCCAAACAACATGATCTATGCTTTGGAACCTCAGAAAAGAACACATTGACAAGCTATACACACTTCATTAAGTAAAAACCAAAATGAAAAACATATTAAGGAACTTTACTGAGTTCCATTTCCCCACTCACATTCCTCTGTGGCTCCTCTGCTTAGCCACATCAAAGGCACCAAAGCCAGGCTTCAGCTGATGCCAAGGCTGCCCATTGTTCAAATTATATCACTGTGACCCCTTCTTCCAAGGAATCCCCACTCCTAACCCAACTTAGGATGAATGAATAAATTTAACATTGATGCGTACACTGACTCTTCTCTGTTGATTTTTGCTCAAGGTTTAAATCATTAGGAAACTCAGACCAGGTTTGTTTTAACTAAAATGGAGAAGAGATGACAATAGAAGGAACCTAGTACGTGCCCTTTGATTGCCAGTGGGGAGGAAAATGATCTTGTAGGTTCCTTGGGATGAGGGGTCACAATGGGAGTTTGAACTCTGGGCAGACTGGGATCAGCTGGAGCCTGACTCTGGTGCCTTTGATTGCGTCTCAGCAGAAGGGCTACAGACGAATGAGAGTGCACAGACCCCAGTAAAGTTTCTTAATACATTTTTAGTTGACAAAGACAGCTCTTGTCTGTAATTTATCAATGTGTTCTTTTCTGAGGTTCCAAAGCTGAGATCACATTGTTTGCATAAAAAATGTTGTCCAGGCTTGGCACCTGTATCTCAGTCAGCAAGGGTGCCAGCCACATACATCAGAGCTGGTGGGTTCAAATCCTTCCCCGGGCCAGCCAAACAACAATGACAGCTACACCCCCAAAATAGTCAGGCATTGTACTGTGCACCTGTAGTCCCAGATACTTGGGAGGCTGAGTCAAGAGAATTGCTTAAGCCCAAGAGTTTGAGGTTGCTGTGAGCTATGATGGCATTGCACTCTACCCAGGGTGATAGCTTGAGACTCTGTCTAAGAAAAAAAAGTTCCTATCCTGTCTTCATGCACCTAGAAGATGCTCCTTTGATTGCCAGTGGGGAGGAAAACGATTTTGTAGGTATTTCTTTTTGTTCAAACTTTATATATATGGCTTCATACTGAATGAAGATTAAATAAACTTATAAATTAATTATAAGTTTTTCATTTAGTGTGATGATTTCCATGATTTTTCTGTACTGTTCTTTTTCCCCAAGATCCTTGATTTTTGAGTATTTTTCATGTCAGAGGTCAATGGCTTTGATTGTCTATTAAAATTCCACTGTACCTTTGCTTTTAGGCTACTGTTTTGTAAATTTGACCTCCATATTATGTATTTCTCTCTCAATTGTTTTTATTTGCCTTTCTTCCTGAAAAAGAATGAAGGTTCAGCTCACCTCAATTGCCACCACTTTTCTAAAGGTTACTCTAACTCTGCTTCATCTTAACACCCTTTTCCAGTACAAATACCCTCTCTCCTGCCCAATTCATTTCACCTATCCTAATTAGCTCTTGGTACACAGCGCTGGCAAAAACAATAATTCTATGTTGTATTCTATTCGCTCATGTGTCTACCCAGCTAAGAGTGCCTCTTGCAGGTTACTTTCTTACAGACTCACTAAAAAAAATATTTTTTGCATTGAACGCTGAAAATAAAAACTGGAAGCTCCTTATAAATAATAATCCAAGTGTCACTGAACTCAAAGGCAAGTGGGTCTGTGAGCATTGTTGATTTTGAGGTTTTACTTCCGTAGAATCCCCAAACAATTTCCCAGACATTGTTTCTCTAATTGTATTAATTTCTCTCACATTTTATTGGTCAGATAAAGAAAACTGGAGATATGTTAAAAAAAAAAAATCACCACCCGCCTTGTGTTTAGACTCGCAGGCGGTCAGTCTCAGTGTATGGGCAGTACGGAGGCCGGCCTTGCCCTGGAAGTGCTTTTGAAACACAGTCCTGTGAACCTACAAGAGGATGTCCAGCAGAGGAGGGGTGTGGAGAACGGTTCAGGTGTTTCTCAGGTATAATAATTTGGTTTTTATAGTCCAGTATGCAGACTGTAAATTTGGATTCTATTTGTTCAACATATACTTGTTGAGTTTTAGCAAAATTTATATTGGCCTATAAATTAATTTTACCCAAATCTCAGCAGGATTTTTGTTGGTATATTAATGACACATTCACCTATCATTCTCTCAAATGCAAGGGGAGACCTCTGGTAAGAAAGGTAAGAATACTCTTTAGCTCTTTGCATGGTAGAACTCTGGCTATTGACAGACCCTAACAGTTCTTTTTTTTTTTTTTTTTGAGAGAGTCTCATTATGTTACCCTCGGTAGAGTGCTGTGGTGTCACAGCTCACAGCAACCTCTAACTCTTGGGCTTAAATGATTCTCTTGCCTCAGCCTCCCAAGTAGCTGGGACAACAGTTGCCTGCCACAGTGGCTGGCTACTTTTCGGTTGCAGCTGTCCTTGTTGTTTTGCAGGCCAGCCTGCATATGTGGCCAGTGCCCTACTCACTGAGCTACAGGAGCTGAGCTAATAGTTCTTAATAGTGCATTTTTGGTGAAGATGAAGAGTGAGTCTGGTATATATGTTGAGATTAGGCAAAAACAATGTTGCTGCCCTAATTATTATGTTACAAGAAATGTAACACTAGCTAATCAAAGAGCAATATTCGTGGGTGGCACCTGTGGCTCAAAAGGAGTAGGGCGCTGGCCCCATATACTGGAGGTGGCTGGTTCAAAACTGGCCCTAGCCAAAAACTGCAAAAAAAAAAAAAAAAAAAAAAAAAAATATATATATATATATATATATATGTTGTGTATTGGGTGACTGACATATTATAAACTCTGGCATTGAACACTACTTGAGCTATTGTCTACATTGCATTTATGTAGCCAGATTAATTCAACAATAAACATTTGTTTCTCTTACCATGTTCCAAATATAGTGATGATAGTTGTGAATATAAAAGTGAAACACATAGTCTTTCCCTCTAAAATACTAAAGTTTGTTCAGCTTGGTGACTTAGGCCTAGAATCTTAGCACTCTGGGAAGCAGAGACAGAGGATTGCTTGAAGCCAGGAGTTTAAGACCAGTCTGAGCAAGAGTGAGATCCCTTCTCTACAAAAAATAGAACACAATTAGCCAGGTGTAGTGGCATGTCCTTATAGTCCCAGCTACTAAGGAGGCTGAGACAGGAGAATCTCTTGAGCCTAGCAAGTCTGAGATTGTAGTGAGCTGTGATGATGCCACTGCACTCTAGCAGGGTGACAGAGTAAGACTGTCCCAAAAAAAGAAAAAAGTACTGAAATTTTAGGGGCAGAATAGTACATAGATAATCCTTGTGTTAGAATTGCTCCTCAATAATACCTGGCAAACTCCTACTTAGTTTATTTTCAAAATCTAAATCAGATAATATTTCCTTTGGGAAGCCTTCCCTAAATCCCCAACTTGTAGAACGGTTAATAATTAACAAATTATTTCTTTGTGTTTCCTGTGTATATTGTCTCATTTGCAATCTGGATTATTTGTTGGCCTGGACATTTCTCTCTTGGTAGAACTCTGATAGCATGGACTGTATTTCCTTCATTTGCCGTCTGTAGTGCCGTCTGTAGAGTCTATCATGTACTCTACATGATAGACTCTTCAGAACTGTTTGCTGCATTCACTTGAGTGTCAGTATAATGGGGCACATGCTATACTATGGGGAATGTTGTGCACAAAGGATAAGGACACAGAGAAATAATATACATCATAACCTGTGGGGTAAGGATGGTTTTTAAAAGGAGATAATGTTTAATTTGATTTTTGAAGGCTAAGTAGGACATAGATAGGGAAAACTGCTTTAGGCAGAGAGAATTGTAAGTCAAGATGGCGGGAAATGACAGAAAGTCCAGCTTTTTGTTGATGTAAGTAGTCCAGTATGATGAGACCATACAAAGCTAACAGAACGGCTGGAGATGACGCTGGAGAAGTAGGAAGGGGCTACATCATCTGGTACTCTCCAGTGCCTTCTTGACATTTTGGGTTTACGTCTATCTTAACAATTATGTTGCTGGGTTACAGTGATCTATGTCTTCACAGTAGTTCCCATTAGATTGTAAAGTATATGAAAACTCTGGCAAAGGCCATTTTATTCATATTTGCACCCCAACACTAGAAGAGTGTCTTGCAGAGAATAGGTGCTAAAGAAATGTTGAGTTTCAACCTTTGGACCAAGTTTCTGGGCTCTTAAGGCTTATGAATCTCGATTCCCAAGAAAAGCTCAACTTTATCACCTTACTGAGTGATTACAGAAAGATAAATTGAAAATTGAAGAGCAAGAGGTCAATCTGTCTGCCCAGTAGTTAGCATTTTCTGATTTAGATAAACTATTTGATGATTATGAGTGAGAGCCTAAAATTTTGGATTCAGGTCTTATTTTCAATTTTGTGTCTGTCAGGGTTAAGAATCATCTCAGTGTGCTGCAAAGCAGAGACCAAGATCATCACTCGTTCTTTCCTAGATACTCTGAGATTTATCTTAAATTCACATTCGAGTAACAGGGCAGCGTTGGGGGTGGCAGGCACAATGTTTCTGATCCTTGATGGTGTTTCCCTTCTTCCTTCTTTCATTTCTGTGTGTGGATTTTCTCTGTGCTCAGGCCAATGCATCAGCAGATCACTGGTCTGCAACGGGGATTCTGACTGTGAGGAGGACAGTGCCGATGAAGACAGATGTGAGGACTCAGAAAGGAAATCTCCCTGTGACGTAGAAAAACCCCCTCCCAATATAGAACTTACCGGAAATGGGTAAGGTACTGGGCAGCTTCCTTGAGTACTTCAATGGATTGTAGTTTTAAATTTTGTTTTATTTTATCTTATGGCTCAGTGAGTCTAAT
This sequence comes from Galago senegalensis, assembly GCA_963575145.1. Lineage (NCBI taxonomy): Eukaryota > Metazoa > Chordata > Mammalia > Primates > Galagidae > Galago > Galago senegalensis. Next base: position 33,375 of record CAUYTI010041448.1, read on the forward strand.
AACAAATCATCTAATAGCAAAACCTTCTCAGTGGCTCAGAGCTCTTTTCTACCTCCTAAAACAACTTTGTTTTATTTATACCTGTATACTGATGGATATATTCGGTAAGATGTAGAGTGCTTCATTGTCACTGGGATGGTCCTAGTTTTAGCACTAAAATTCCCTCAGTCCCAGGGAAATCTGGACAGTAGTTTACCATATTGGGGGTGTCAATGTGTGGGGAAATGAGAGAGAGAGAGCGAGAGAGAGAATTAGTTGAATAAGTCTTCATTCTCATCAAGAGAATGAAGACACAATAGGTTGGAAACAGGGAGAAAAGAGAAAAATAGTATGTTGTCATACTCAGGCTGAAAAGTAATTGCCTAAACTTGCTAGAATGTTTATTTTCAAGAGAAGTTGGGAGAAAACTTTGCTCTTTCCAAGAGAATTCTGAGTCTGGGTGCTGTGGCTCATGCTTGTAATCCTAGCATTCTGGGAGGCCAAGGCGGGTAGATCGTCTGAGCTCAGGAGTTTACACCTGAAGTAGATTGAGCTCAGGAGTTTTGCCTGAGCAAAAGCAAGACCCCTTTATAAAAAATAGCTGGGCATTGTGGTGTGTGCCTGTAGTCCCAGCTACTGGGCAGGCTGAGGTAAGAGAATTCCTTGAGCCCAAGAGTTTGAGGTTGTAGTGAGTTATGACACCACATCACTCTACCAAGTGCATCAAAGTGAAACTCTGTCTCAAAAAACAAAAAAACAAACAAAAAAAGAATTCTGAAGAACTTTTGGTAGTCATCTAACTTAAGGTTTCAAGGCTTTAAAATAATCTACTTTAGAGTTATAGATGTGATTTTTCTTTAATATTTTAAAATTTACTAACAGACTCACAGGGTAAAATTACTTTAGAAAGTATACCATTCAGCATGCTAAGAGGCAATTAGTTGAAATTCATTGTTGAGCACTCTCTCTCCTGAAGAGTAACCTCAGTTGTGTCATTTTTGTCTATAGTTTCCATTCGAAGCTAGCTGTTGCCATAGATACAACAAAGCTGTGTGTTTCCCAAATTTGTTCTAGGATGAAAGGATGTTGGATTTTCCCAGCTAGTAGTTTTAGCTATTACACCAAGCAGGGGAAGCTGGGTAATGTCTGGTGTGCATTAAGATGCTAGTCTCTGTATTTGAACTCTCTCAAAGAACTGCTGAACTTAATGCATTTTGAGAATTTCTAGAGTCCTCTAATAATGATCCCCGCTCCTCCCAGCAAATGTTATTTCTGGTTTTTGACTGCCTTTTCTTTCCTCCCCCTGTTCCTCCTCCTTCTAACAGTTACAATGCCCTCACGGACCAGTTTAGGAACAGAGTCATCAATACCAAAAGTTTTGGTGGTCAGTGCCGCAAGGTGTTTAGTGGGGATGGAAAGGATTACTACAGACTGAGTGGAAATGCTCTCTCCTATACATTCCAGGTACTTAATTACATTAATTACTAATTTCTGCTTTGTGAATTATCAGCGGTCATGCTGACTTTTTGATGTTTGTTAAGAATTTACCTATGACCTAATATGTGGTCAATTTTTATAAATGTTCTATGTGGACTTAAAAACATGAACATTCTTTAGCTCTTGGGGAAAGGGCAAAGACACATTGACTTTGTGTCATTCAATAATACTTTTATCCTGTGTCATTCAAGATGACATATTTTTATGCCTCATTTTCAATTCCATTTTATACATGGGCCCAAGACGTTGCTCTTCGTCCCTGTATGGGGGTTAAAACTCAAGGCCCTGGCCATGACTGGTAACAATAATCTCCTTGTATTGCCACAGTGTCAACTCATTTGAAAATGCTTTTATTTTAAAGTCATGAAATAGTTCATCTGTGTAGATAATGTATATATGTAGTCTGGAATAAACTAATAAAATGGATGCCCTTAGGTGTCCACTATCCACTTTAGAATTAGCATATTGCTTAGCGACTTAAAGGCTCTGCTGTGTTCCTCTCTGATCAAGTCCCCCCCTACCAGTCAAGCACTATCTTACTTTGTATTAATCATTTCCTTGCTTTATGTTAATGTTTATTTTCTATATAGTTTTGTCTCTAAATAGACATTTGTGATTTAGTTTTGCCTTTTTCCATTTGTATACATAGTATATATTCTTCTATCACTTATTTTTTCACTCAAAATTATGATTTTGAGATTTATTCATGCTGATGCAGGTGGCATTTTTATTGCTGTTCCCAATTTCTTCTTACGAAAATGCTTTGAACATCCTTGTGCATGAGTCCCATACAAATGAGCTAGAGTTTCTCTAGGGCACACACCTGGAACTCAAATCACTGCCTTGTAGATAAGCATATACTAAACTTTACTGGGCGAAATTTCCAAAATGGCTGGGTGAGTTTATACCCCCACTCGCAGCGTGGGAGAGCAGCTTCTACTCCACATTCTTGTCAATGTTCCTATTTCCTGACTTTTAAGTTCTGCGTATGATTTCAGTATCACCTCTGGTTCCAGGCTGTGTTTCTTGAATGTTATTTCCCATCACCCCCACCTAATCTTATCCTGTTCCCCAATTTCAACACAGAGTCTATGGACACATAATAGTTGTGGCTTTAGGGGACTTCCCTCAAGATTGGAGAAGATAAAGATTTCTGTTGCCTTAGTACACACATATTCAAACAACAATGGTTGGCATCCTCTGTCTTAAAATACCCCTCCACAGCCTCAACCAAATGAGGTTTCTGGCCTCCACCTATTTTAGCTTTTTTCTTGAGCTCCTCTTCTACGATCTCCTCTCTTACTCCTTTTCCTCCCTTTTATCTTAGGACTCCGAAAATATCCAAACCAGCTTTCCTTGTCTATTATATTATTCCCAAATTTATAAACTAAACTACTAAGATGTTCAGACAAGAGGGCCTTTTATTTATCCAAATTAATCCTCTCCAGAAAGAAGTTTGGATTATAAACAGCACACTCCCCATCCTCCAACTTACAACAGAATAAGTTAGTTACATTTAAAAGTGATTGACTCATAAATACGAGGAGTAAAGCAGATTTGAAAAATAATCACAGCTCCCTACTTTTTAATATCTACTGTGGTATGTGGATCCCCTTAGGTGGTTGGCATAGGTTTAATCCTCGCAACAGCCTTGGAAGGTAAGTAATATCTTACTGTGTTTTTATATGTGGAGAAATCAAGCTGCAAGGAACTTCATCTGACTAACTCTACAGGTCACTATATTAATAAGTAGTAGACCTATCTAGAGAATTCCCCATCCCATTCTGAGAAGGATATGTTGCTAATTCTTTCATACTTAAATGGGGAGCATTGAATGTATATTTCTGAAGGGTCAAATTTGAAAAGTTTCAGAGAAGAGAAAACGAGAAAGAGGAGGGTTTCTGCCTTCCCTGGAAGGTGTACGTGCAGGGAGTCTGCCCTTCTGCGAACAGGAATAATAGAATAACAGCACGATCCTCACATTCATTTTCCTCACCAGGGCTTGCTTTTCGGATTGATCTCTGAAAGACCTTTCTAGTCACCAAATGGGAAGGTGTTTGTCAGAGTAGAGAAAAATCATAGCCTGTTACTGAGTGAGGAACAGAGATGTTTTGAGAACCGAGTCTGAGAAAAGTGAGATGGAAGAAATAGGCAATGAGTTTCTTCCCAGTGATGGAAGAAATAGGGGCAGTCATCTAAGTGCTACTCCCAGAGGTGGCTAAGGAGCCCGCCATGTCCCCCATAGTTCAGATATGTTGATCGATCGCTCAGTGGGTATTTGGCTCTCTGTGAGGGGGAAGATGACTTTAGGCTTATAGGAACATAAATATTAGTACACCCTTATACAAAACAAAATCAGTCAATCTCTCTTGTAATCTCTGTTTTGGTTTTCAGCATTATGGTTTATCTAGGCAAACTTGGTTTCTTATCTACCTACTTTGGTGTCTGTTTACTTATATTTTGTTGTTATTGTTGTTTAGAGACAGAATCTCTTTTTGCTCTCCAGGCTAGAGTGCTATTTTCAATCTAGCTCACAGCAACCTCAAACTCCTGGGTTTAAGCGATCCTCTTGCCTCAGCCTCCTGAGTAGCTAGGACTACAGATGCCCACCATGATGCTTGGCTAATTTTTCTACTTTTAGTAGAGATGGGGTCTCACTCTTGGTCAGGGTTGTCTTGAACTCCTGACCTCAAGTGATCCTCTGGCTTCCACCTCTCAGAGTGTTAGGATTACAGGCGTGAGCCACAGTGCCGGTTGTGTTCACTCATACTTTTTATATAGCAAGGAAGGCCTTTGAAACCACCCAACCATGGTTGCTTGGGATTGTCCCAGTTCAGCTCAGCTTGAGAGATGGCTAGAAGACTATTGTTTGTTCTCAGCATGTGATGAGTTGCAGAGGAGAATGAGTTAAAGATCAAGTTGGAGTCATTTCATGGATTCTGCTATATTTGGGCTTCTTTATTTTTGAAGAGAAATCCTAGATAGATATCACAACATATTCTAAAGGCAGTTTTAACTATGCTAAATTATTGGAGCCTTCGTTTCCTCTGTTGGTATGAGGACTAGTTACCTGAGATTTCTAAAGCTATCTTGTTAATTAGAAATAATTTGAATGATGATACAAGTAAGACACTTTAATATACTCAGCATTGTTCCGAGAGTGTTACATGGATCTTTTTCCTTATAATAACCCATGGAAGTAGGTACTGTCATCTCATTCTGCAGATGCTGAAACAGAAGCACAGAAATAGTAAATAGCTTACTCATAGCCCCAGAAATGATAGAGAACAAATAGAGGGTTGGAATCTTGCAAGTCTGGCCCCAAAGCCCCCTCTTAACAGCACTCTACTCTGATGGGAGTAATATTATACACATATATGTATTATATGTATGTAGTACAGTATGTGTATATATATGCAGTAAAGATCCTTAACTACCCTTACCTCTGTATCTATCTTTATCATCAGCCTCTATATACAGAGGAGTGAGGGATAGGGAGAGAGAGGAAAATGAAAAAACAAGAGGGCTAGAGGGGCACTTCTGAATAACTGAATGAAGTCCATACTGGCTGGATTACAGAGTGAAGTGTAAAGAGTTGTAAAAAATAAGTTTATAGGGCCAGGCGTGGTGGCTTGTGCCTGTAATCCTAGCACTTTGGGAGGCCAAGGTGGGTAGATTGCCTTGAGACCAGCCTGAGAAAGAGCAGGACCCTGTCTCTGAAACTGGCTGGGCATTGTGGTGGGCACCTGTAGTCCTAACTAATTGGAAGGCTGAGGCAAGAGAATTGCTTGAGCCCAAGTTTGAGTTGCTGTAAGTTGTGATGCCATGGCACTTTACCGAGGGTGACAAAGTGAGACTCCATCTCAAAAACAAACAAAAATAATAAGTTTATGAGTGATCAGAAAAGATTTTTAAAAAGACTTTTTTTTTGGTTGGTTAAGTAGTTTGGATTTCAAAGAGCCATTGCAGTGGGGGGGGGGGGGGAGGACAGAGATACTGTAAAATTGTCATGTTCTGATTTGGTTCTAGGAAAAAAAAAAGAGCCATTGGGGAGTTTAAGAAGGGAATTCTGGCTGGGTGCAGTGGTTCATTTCTGTAATCCTAGTACTTAGGAGGCTGAAGTGGGAGGGTGGTTTGAGGCCAGGCGTTTGAGACCAGCCTGAGCAACATAGTGAGACCTTGTCTCTATGAAATATAGGAAAATTAGCTGGGTGGAGTGGCTGTGCCTATTGTCCCAGACACTCGGGAAACTGAGGCAGGAGTGTTGCTTGAGTCCAGGAGTTTGAGGCTTCAGTGAGCTGTGATGGGCTACAGAGTGAGACTCTGTCTCAAAGAAAACAAAATGCTATGATCCTACTCTATGAGCAGTGGAGAATGAGTTAGAGCAGTGGCTCTTAACCTTCCTATTGCTGCGACCCTTTAATATAGTGCCTCATGTTGTGGTGACCCCCAACCATAAAATTATTTTCACTACTACTTCATAACTGTAATTTTGCTACTGTTATGAATCGTAATGTAAATATTTGATATGCAGGATGGTCTTAGATGACCCCTGTGAAAGGGTTGTTTGATCCCCAAAGGGGTTGTGACCCACAGGTTGACAATCACTGAATTAGAGGATCCATTGGAGGATGGCAGACCTAAGGAAAGAAATTTGGTTAGAAAGTTGTTGTGATAACCTCCATGGGACATGATAATGACTTTCAGAAACTTGGTTAATGATTGATTATGGGGGATGATGGAGAGTGAGCAGTTGGGGACACGAATGGCTTCCTGACTTGGGCCAGGTGAAAATACAATTCACTGAGCTGAGTAAGGGCTAGTTTGCAGGAAGAAGGCAAGTTCAGTTTAGGTGCCTGTCCAAATGCTCAGGAGGAAGCTGGGCCAGAGATATGCATTTGGTGGTTATTAGTATATAACTGGTGACTAGAAAGAGTGATAGAGAGAGATGCTGTAGAGACTCTAAGAAGGAGAATCCAGAGAGAAAAGAAGAAAACCAGGAAGCCAACAGAAGTGAGAAGTGTTTCCAGAAAGAGAGAGCAGGAACAGTGTTGAATAACGTTGGCAGAAGTGTCACCATCTGGTGAGATAAGGGAGATGCTGGCAACCTTATTGGAAGTCAGGTGGAAGAGTGAATGGGAGGTGAGGAACTTAAGAAAATTAAGGTGGTAAGAGGGAAAAGCAGGAAATTTGCTAGAGAAGGAGTGTGTATTAATACGAAAAGCCTTCCTTTCTTTAGTTGGTTGGTTTAGAATGTGTAAAAGTATTGATAGAAACGAGCCAGTAGAGAAAGAAAATTTGAAGCCATAGGAGAAGGAACGATCAACCAATTTAATCCATTTTTTGAAGAGATTGGAGGGAATGTAGCACTGGCAGTCCCTGAGTTACAAGCATCTGACTGATGGACAACTTATTATGAACAGAGGCTATTACAGGTAATAGGTAAATATACCTCTTCTAGCTTGCATGCAATTCAACTTAAGAACAAACCTACAGAACCCGTCTCATTCATAACTGGGGGATTGCCTGTGCAGAGAAGAGATAGAATTTAGTCTAAGACAGGAGGCGGGTTACCGATGAAGGAAAAGAAGGAAAGAATGTTAGTGCGTGTGTAGATTTGCTAGCCGGCAGGTTAAGAGGTCTCTGTCTGAAGGTGGGAGTGTTTATAGAGAAAAGGTAAGATCATCTTCTGAGAGTGAAGGAAGGGGCTATAGGACAGGGGAATTGAGTTGGGAAAAGTTTTCAAAATTTTTCAGAATTTTAAAGTCACTATTACACAGAGTGGGAGGGAGCAAGGAAAGTAGGCAGAGAATATAGGCCTGCTGGATGGAGTGGTACTGACCATTCCACTGCGGGCACAAATCACGACTAAATTTACAAGGGCACCAGTCTGCACAGTTGTGAGATTTTGCTGTAGTTGAGCTAAACAGCTTAGCCACAAGATCGACTAGATTTAAGTTTTTTTCCAGGCAAACACGAAAGCAGGACATCTAAGCAAGGAAGTGAAGTTCACTGGGCCAGAGAATGGTTGAAGTTATGAACCATGAACCTGAGCTACAGCAGGAAGGAAGCGAAAACTCAAAGTCCTGATAGGAGAAAGAGGGAGAAGGTGAAGAACGTGTTTCTATGAAGTTGCATAATAGAAGGGGCAGTAATGACATGGGAGTTAGAAGAATAAGAGCTGTACGCGTGTAGGATGTTTGAATTTGTGCTTTCCGAGCAAGGATCAGTTTGGGAGAATCCACGATCTAAGCTGGAAGGAGGAGAGTATTAATTAAAGCAAATTTAATACAATCACACTGCCTTGGAAAAGATGACTCCTGCAGCTATGATTAGGGTAGAGAGGAGAGAGCAGAGGCTGAGCAAAGAGGTTTATTTACATAAATGAGGAATCAAGTATTTGAATTGTGGTTCTAAAGATCTGGGAAAATAGGCTGGGGGTTGTTTCTTTTTTTCACATTGAAAGAAAGATAACTTTTCCTTCTCAAAAAAGGAAAAATGCTAAATTTTGTGTTTACCTAAAGACAAGTAGAATTGAGACACTCGTGACAGTAGGAATCTCTAACAGCACTTTGAAGAATGCCTTCTTATCCATCAAACTAATGTCATAATGTAATGAAAATCGTGCTCTAGTAAAGGGTCTGATGAAATCCATCTTCTCTTATCTTTATTAGCATGCTTGCCTAATATTCAATATGGGGTAGGAATAAAAGTCATATCATATTTTCTGGCATTTGGATATATTTCTTTGCAGTCTTTTTTGACTGGGCAAGTTGTGTACGTGGATGGATGTAGTGAACGAGAATTTCATTTTTACCCTCTTTCTCATTTAATGGGACAACATGAGTATTTTGTCTTCACAAGTATCATTTAGGACGACTGCAGAATGTTGTCATTTTCTTTCATTTTAGTTCTTTAAAAAAGTGTATCATTTTCCTCATTTCCGTTTTCTCTGTGCTCATTTAGGCTTTGATCTCAAACACAGATGTGTATGTACATACAATAAAAACACAAATGCTTGTGGAAGGAGAGCTCCCAATTTGAATATTTATATAGAGCAGGCACTGTGTGAGAGAGTCTGCTCGTACATTTTGTTTTATTCCCACAGGGACTGACATTTTTAGAGAATTAGTTACCTATAATTTTGAGAGATTTTTACATAAAGATTTAGCTTTATCTCTTGAAAAACAAAAACCTAGAAAATTTGTCAATCCTAGAACCTGCAGTGACATATGGCGACTATCTGAGGGGATTGAGAATGGTCCCTTTTAAAGAAGGTATGTGCTCACCTTTTCACCGTCATCCCTTCCAGTGGATGCCTGCAACATTTATATGACTTGCCAGCCCCCTGTGGGCATTTCTTTTTGACCCTTGATCTAAAGTTAAAATTAAAGGCTAAATCAATGTTTTTCTCTTTAATGAAAGCTGGAACTGTTACTTCTCAGTTAGCCACGTGTGACTAACCTGTTGTCTACTTTAAAATTCTTTGGGGTCAGGCATGGAGGCTCAATCCTGGCCTGTAATCCTAGCACTCTGGAAGGCCAAGGCTGACAGATTGCCTGAAGTCAGGAGTTTGAGGTCAGCCTGAGCAAGAGCAAGACTCTGTCTTTAAAAATAGCTGGGCATTGTGGTGGGCACCTATAGTCTCAGCTACTCGGAGGCTGAAGCAAGAGAATCGTTTAAGCCCAGAAGTTTGGGGTTGCTGTCAGCTATGACACCATGGCACTCTACCAAGGGTGACAAAGTAAGAGTATGTCTCCAAAAAAATCTTCGGGGATGGTTTTTCTTTTACCACCTAGCACAGGAAAATATCCTATTTTAACATTTATTCAAGTCAAACAAAATCAGAAAGTTAAATTTACTACCGGATCACATAGAGAATTCTGAAAGAAAGTCCAAAAGTTCTGATGGCTTTCTATTACCTATTTGCAACTCTATCCCCCTTTATTACAAAAAATATCAAGAGAGAAATGCTTTATAGTTGTCTGTTAATGAAGTTTTGTTAAGTTGCTCACTTCTGGGCTAAATGTTGACATTAAAGGAATGTAGAAGTTGTTTATATAAAAATGTGTTTAGTGAATCACTTGGGACTACCACTATTGATACCATACCTCCTATTTAACAAAGAGCAACTGTAGAAGGAATTCTTTCCTTATGTTTACATAGGCCAGGTCTCAATGACAGTCACATTTGTTTTGTATTAACGAAGAGCTTTGTCTTTTGTGGAAGAGCGTATGAAAGATGTTAAAAGATCCATGACAGGCTCGGCGCCTGTGGCTCAAGCGGCTAGGGTGCCAGCCACATACACCTAAGGTGGCGAGTTCGAATCCCCAGCCCGGGCTCGCCAAACAAATGACGGCTGCAACCAAAAAATGGCCAGGCGTTGTGGCGGGCGCCTGTAGTCCCAGCTACTTGGGAGGCTGAGGCAGGAGACTCGCTTAAACCCAGGAGTTGGAGGTTGCTGTGAGAGTGATGCCATGGCACTCTACCCAGGGGGATAGCTTGAGGCTCCGTCTAAAAATAAATAAATAAAAGATCCATGACAAAAATATAATGGGTATATCCAAGCCTTAACTTGGTCATAGCCAAATCTTTCATTTCCTTTGTAGGTGAAAGTAAACAATGATTTTAATTATGAGTTTTACAACAGTAGTTGGTCTTATGTAAAACACACGTCGAGAGAACATACATCGTCTAGTAAGAAGCGCTTCATTTTTAGTTCTTCATCATCTTCTTCACACAGTTATGCTTCAAATACCAATGAAATCCACAAGAAAAAGGTTAGTACAAATTATCAGCTAATTTTTCCATGTTTTACTGGGTTTAAGTATTGCTTACATTGACAAAAGTGTATTTATCAAAAGGCTCAGGTTTCATTTTTAAATCAGGGCAAGAGTACCTCCTTTAAGACACAGCACATTTTTTTTTTAAACAGGTAAAATATCACTTAATTAATTCTTTTTGATAATACATTTATACTTTTAGTTTTCTCCTCAAAGTATTTTTTCTTAGTTGAAAACCTTGAAAATATTATTACTTTGAAACCTTCTGTTTTAAATTACTTTAAATTTCTCCTTCATAATAACTGATGCTGCTATTTTAAGTGTTAGGTTACAGACACAATTGTTAAAAATCCAGTTAATGCCGTTTATGTTTCCCAAATGCAAATGCTAGAGTTTTTTTTAGAACTAAAAGAAGCTGAAGATTTTAAAGATGCCTTATTACCTTTGAAAAACCAAAATTTTCATCTGAAGGAAGTTAAAAGACTTATTTTTAAATGCTTCATTGTTTTAAGATACAAAAACTTTGATCTCAAGGAAGCTGAACAGATGAGATGAATTGTACTAACTGTACAGACTTACTGCTCAAGAAGTTTTCAGGCTGATCATTATTCACAACCTGCACATTTCTTTCATTCTTAAAGTCAGTAACTTGATTAATGTGTCACAAAGGGAGGCATGAGGAATATTGATTTTATTTATTTTATGACTAAGAAGCTGACTGTGGGAATATAAGCTGTAAAAATATTTATCATCTCCATATTATATTATTCATACAGTGGGGATTTGGTAGAAGGTAGATCTGTAGTCTACCTTGAATATCATTAAAAGATGGTTAGAAGATGTTTAAAAGATCTCATTACAAAGGAGCTTAACTAGTAACTATAAAGTATGGGTGATCAATTATGTGGTCACCCTACCTGTGAGTCATTGTAAAGATGTAGACACTAGGGACACATTATTATATATGCATATTTGTGAGATTATTAATAGTTGATAAATTGAGTCTCTCTTTTTTTTTATTTGAGGAAGGCATAACAACTTGGCCTTGGGGTTTTAGAGGTCAAGTAAGAAATTATGGAGACATCACTTTAATACTATTCCTGTTTGGGACTCTAGAATTTCCTCAGATTGCTTCAAGAAAGTAGGCCCAGAAGAGACCTCATCATGAATCACAAATAAAAATTCATAAAGTGGCAGTTGATGGAGACAGTGAACAGGGAACTATTTCCATTTCCTTTTTATCTCCCACCTAAAATTCCTTTTATTCTCTCTTCTTCCCATAGAGTTATCAGTTGTTGGTCATTCAGAACACCGTTGAAGTGGCTCAGTTTATTAATAACAATCCAGAATTTTTACAACTTGCTGAGCCATTCTGGAAAGAACTGTCCCACCTTCCCTCTCTGTATGACTATGGTGCCTACCGAAGATTAATTGACCAGTATGGGACGCATTATTTGCAGTCTGGGTCCTTAGGAGGAGAATACAGAGTTTTATTTTATTTGGACTCAGAAAAAATTCAACAAAGTGGTATGGTATTAAAAAAAATTGTTACCTAAAAGCATTGCAGGGATTTTAATGGGGAAATAGCATGCAGTTAACTTTTGAGCTTTAAAATTTGATAGAGATTTAAATTGCAAAAGAATTCAAAATTGTAAGAATCTATTGTACTTGACTTAAAATCTTACATGCTTTAACAAAGCCTGTCTATTCTTTTTGACAGTGCCCTGAATGAAATTATTATCATTATTGGCTATCTCTAGAGGGTATTGGTTGGACTTTTAGAATAATTTTTAAACTTTTCCATTTCTCAGATTAAACAGTGCTTCTCAAGAAAAACTAAATGAGGATTTTACTGATATTTCAGAAATTAAATGTTTTAAAGAAGTATTTTATTTGCCATTTTTATTACTTACATTCCTTTCATATATGCTTTGATTATCATAAGCTTGCTTACTACTTAGTTTTTGTATAGCTTAAATTTATGGACACAAATTACATATGCTAGCAATAATCCTCACTACCCCCGAGTGAGCTGGGTACTATAATCCCTATCTCACAGATTGAGAAATAGAGACTCAGTGCTATTGTGAGATATATCCAAGGTCACATAGATTGTAAACCCAGATCTAAGTGGCCTCAAAGTCAGCTTAGGTTATTCTTTACATATGTCACTATAGACATATGTATAGCATGTCTATAGATAGACTTAAGATGTGCCATTGAGTCCTTGCTTTGTTGACTTCTCATTGAGAACAAGAGACTCATCATCTTGTCCAGATGTGGGAGGGAGGAAGAAGCATCTTAACATCATTCCTGCTCTCCAGAGAGCACTTGGCCCTGGCTGTACTAATGTTTCAAGTTAAACATTTTCCTCCTAACTTTGTCCTCAGCTAATGCCCACATTTCCTCCTTCATTCCAAATTTCCTCTCAAAGGTCAGGAAAGATTTTGTTATGACCTTGGAGAAAAATGAGGCTTCTTCCCTTCTTTTGCTTTTAAGAGATGGGGGTCTTGCTATGTTGTGTAGGCTGGTCTCCAACTCCTGGGTTCAAGCAATCCTTTTGCCTCAGTCTCTTAAAGTCAGTCCAGCAAATTACAGGTGTGAGTCACCCACATCCCGGCCAAGATTAAGACTTCTTATATGAGATGCGGAAGAAGTCCTCTAGCTTTTTTCATGGGTAAAGTATTGTGTCTTTTCTATGTTTTTCTATGGCCTATTTTTTGTAAGTCTCTACCAGATAAAATTTAATTAGAATTTGAACTTTTCTGATCTCACAGATTAGATATGACTGCATAAACACAGGTTTTGTTTTAAATCAATCCACTTGATTTTTTAAGTATCAGTCTTTAAAACAAAAACCTGTGCTTATGCAGTCATATCTAATCTGTGAGATCAGAAAAGTTCCAATCTTTAAATTCCTTTAAAAGTTCATTTAAAGGAAGTGGGTAGAAGTTTAAAAAACTTCTGAAGTTTGTAAAATTATTCTTTGTAGTAAAAATTTTAATCAAGCATTTTATATTTTTCTTAAAAAATTGATTTAAATATAATCAAAGCTTCTTCATATTATATATGTCTTTAAGAAATATTGAAGCTGAGTGTGGTGACTCATGCTAGTAATCTGACTACTTTGGGAGGCTGATGTGGCAGAATCTTTTCAGGTTAGGAGTTTGAGACCAGCCTGAACAACATAGTAAGACTCCATCTGTACAAAATAAATATATCTATCAGTCAGGCATTTTGGCATGCACCTGTGGCACAACTTATTTAGGAGGCTAAGGCAGGAGGATCACATAAGCCCAAGATTTTGAGGTTGTAGTGAACTATAATGATGTGACTGGCCTCATGCGCAAGAAACAGAGGGAGATTATCTCAAAAAAATTTTTAAAAATTGAGGCTATTCTAATATAGTTACTAAAATTATATGAGAAAAATATACTTCTACACTTTATTATGTTCTACTTTAAAAAATACATTAGAAAAACTTTATTTGATAGTGAGTAGAAATTGTTATGTTCTAAGATTATGAGTCATAGGAAGATTTGTGAGTCACAGATTAATATTAAAGGTGGAGAGACTGAGCCAGGAGAGCCAGGGTTTTAGGAATTAATTTTCACAGAATCAAAACCCACCTTTTGGAATCTCCAGTAGGTCATTTGGGAGAAGCTATCATCCTCCCACTTTTGTCTATTTGATTCCTAAGAAGATGACTGTGAATGGGTAAAAGATACCACTTTGGGGGTATTCAGTTTCTGCTCCTTCCACTATTTCAGGTAGAAATCACTCTTGCCTCCTTCCTTCTATGGCCTAAGCTAACAGAAGGAAAATAACAAGAGTCAAATATCCCCTTTTCTGAACTTTGACCCTCCTAGAACACTTGAAAATACTCATATCATGTTATTCTTGATTAGATTGCCACAGTAGCAAGAAAAAAACACTCTCCTACCTGGCTACATCTCAAAGGTGGTTTTCAGTATATTGGCCTGGGAAAAAACTTTATGAGGAAGACACCCCTGGCAATTGTAGCAACACCAAATATAAATAACTGAGATTTGATCAAGCTAAAGAGCTTTTGGACAGCTATAGGTACCACAAACAAAGCAAACAGCCTTTGGAATGGGAGAAGATTTTTACATGTTATGAATCTGACAAAGTCCTCATAACCAGAATCTACAGAGAACTCAATAAGGAAGGTGCAAACAACCCTCTCTATAAGGCAAGAGATTTGAAAAGAAAACTCTCTGAGGATGACAGACAAATGACCAACAAACACATGAAAAAATGCTCATTGTCTTTAATCATCAGAGAAAAGCAGATCAAACCACACTAAGATATCACCTAATACCAGCAATATTAGCCCACATCACAAAGTCACAAAACACCAGATGCTGGTGTGGATGTGGAGAGAAGGGAACACTTCTATACTGCTGGTGGGGTTGCAAACTAATACAGCTTTTTTGGAGAGAAGTATGAAGAATCCTCAAAGATCTAAAAGTAGGCTTTCCATTTCATCCTGCAATCCCTTTACTAGGTACCTACCCAGAAGAACAAAAATCATTTTACCACAAAGACATTTGCACCAGAATGTTTATGGTCAATTGGCTCAATTCCTAATAGCCAAGTTGTAGAAGCAACATAAGTGCCCATTGACCCATGAATGGATCAACAAACTGTAGTATATGTGTTCCATGGAATACTATTTAGCCATTAAAAAAGATGGAGACTTTACATCTTTTACATTTGCCTGGAGGGAGTTGAAACACATTCTTCTTAGTAAAGTACTACAAGAATAGAAAAATAGTCAATGTACTCAATACTAATATGAAACTAATAAACAACAAGTACATGCTCATACGAACAATAAAACACAAATATAGTCTAGTATGGGGGCAAGGGGAGGAGGGAGGAAGGGGGTAGGAAGAGGTTGATTGGCAGGTGGAGGGAGGGCATATGGTGGAATCTCACCTATTGTGCACAATGTGGGTGTGTATAGCATGCCTCCTGGGTGAGGGGGCTCTTTTACAATTGTAACTTTACCCTGGAAGCAAGAACAATGTAATCTAAAAATTTGTACCCTCATAATAATTTGAAATAAATTTTAAAAAGAAGGTCTTTAGTCTTTTTTAAAGGATGTCTCTTGTACCTTCCCCCCCAGGTTTGAGTTCAGTAGAGGAGAACAAATGTGATTCCTCAAATTTCCATTTTGTTTTTACATCATCGAAGCGCGAATGCAAGGAATTAGAAAAGGCTTTAAAATCAGCTTCAGGTAAATGTGAAGAGAGCGATCTGCACTGTGAGTTTAACATCTACTCCACTCTCTGGTGGTGCATTCTTGGTCTCCCAGGGCTTTCGAAGCTTTAGCCGGTGCTCTACTTTGTGCTTTCCATCTGATCTCTCTGGCATATGTCTCAGTGGTGAGACAGCATGTTGGGTGGGGTGTTGCTGGGTATCTCCTTTGTGTTGTAAACATGTTCTCAGTGTGCATCGCCTTCCTCCCTTCTGGCAGGTGGCAAACAAGCCTAGAAAAGTGACAGTATCAAGGGGAGGTTCAGTTCCACTCTGTGACATGAATACTCAGTGCAAGCAAGGTTGTTGGTGCATGCCAGTGGTGAGGAAGGTGCTAGTCTTTGAGTGGTTGAAGAAGGAATTGGAAGAATAAATTGATCTAGACTGTAAAATTACCATGTTGAGGAGTTTGTATTTCATTCTGATGGCTACAGGGTCCCAGTAAGAGATTTAATATAGGGAGAGATTAAGTAAAAGATTATATAGGTAAAGTTGTAGAGAAAACAGAGGGATGGAGAAGGAATAATCTGAGAGGATAAGAAATAGAGTAAGTGGAAAGTAAAGAAGAAGAGGTCAACAGAGTAAAATGCTAGAAAGGTCAACTAAGATAAGGACTGAAAAATATCCATTAGATTTGGTGGTTAAGAACTTGGTTGCTGTGAAAAGAAATTCTATAGTGTAGTAGGTAGGGATGGAGGTGGAACTGCAGTGCATCGTATAAAGCCATGGACTGAGCAGTATTGGGGCTCAAATCCTCCTAGGGCAATGGCAGAAATCAGGGCAAAAGTGAAGACTGACCGAGGTGCCCAGGCTCTCAGTGAAGGAGCAGAGAGTCCTTGCTTCTCTGCTGAGTAGCAGTGCAGAAATGAGTACAAGGTAGATGAGTGCAAGGAGGAGGGAGACAGAGTAGTAAACCAGGTGTCTATACTCTTTCACTTGCTTCATTCATTGGCTACCTATGGAGTTTGAGGGATGTTCCAGGAATAGTTCTAGGCACTAGAGATACTGCAGTGAATACATCAGAGAAATTTCTTGTCTTCAAAGTTGACACATTAGAGGAAGACAAGCTTCTGAATGAGGTGGGAAAATAATGATCTGGACACAGAAAGAAATGTTGACATTAGTCAGAAAATGGACTGGAGATTGGAAACTGCTCATCAATTTTATTTTATTTTGTATTTAACAAACATAGAGCAGTAGCTGGGCATTGTGGGGGTGTCTCTAGTCCCAGTTACTTGGAGGCTGAGGCAAGAGAATCCCCTAAGCCCAAGAGCTGGAGGTTGCTGTGAGCTGTAATGCCATGGCACTCTACCGAGGGTGATAAAGTGAGACTCTGTCTCTAAAAAAAAAAAAAAAAAACCAAACACAGAGCACTTACTTTGTGTCCAGCATGATTTTAAGTGATTTATAGAAAATGACCAATATACTCTTCCCACACAAGCATTAGGTATTATTCATATTCTGATGTAACAGATAGAAAAGCTGAGGAACAGAAAGGTTGCTCAAGATCACAGTTAAGTATATGTCAGACATGAGATGCAAATACTTGAAATGTGGCTCCACAGCCTGGGCTCTTCACTGTTGCATTGGGTGGCCTTTTCCATGGAGGGGATAAAAGTTAGGTTGAATAGAGAGCTCACTGGGGTATGGAAAGGGAAGTTGTAGGCAGAAAAATAATAGAAAAACAGATGTTTTCAAATCTTAACCAGGTGGCCTGGTTAAGACATTGATTCTCAAGATTTAGTATGCCTGAGGATTACTTGGGGAAGTTTGTTAAAATGCTGATTCTAAGACTCATTTATTCTCCCAGGTATTGTCCCATAGGTCTTGGTTGGGGCTTTAAAACCTGCAGTCAGTCCAGATGATTGTGATTCAGTAGTTCAGTGGGACTTCATGATACACTGAATATTAAGATAACCAACACTGAAGATGAGGAAGCACTCAGGCAATTTATTAAAACTATCAGACTTTAATGATTTCTGATAATGAAAGTATGATATAGTTATTTTATGAAATTGCAATATTTGGACAGTTACACAAAAGTGAAAATCAATCAAAATTTTATCTGTAAGATTAGGAAATTCTTGTCAAAGTCTGTGTGAAAATCAGTCAAAGGGGAGATAATATTTCTAAATTATGAGGCACAAAAATGGAAAAAGGGATTCAATTAGCATTCAAATTTTTCATCACACTTTTCATATGTCACTTAAGGTATTCATGTTAATTAATAGCTTTTTATTTGTTTATTGTTAGTATAACAGATGCAATAAGTTATTTTCCCTCTAATATTTTATTACGAAATTTTTCAAACATACAGAAAAGTTGAAAGAACATGGATAGATAAACACCCATATATCCACCTATATGCAACAATTATTACATTGATATTTTGTCACATTATATATTTAAAATATTATATTTACCAAACAATTTCAAAGTATCAGACATCAGCATAATTTTATTTTTAAACACAGACAGTATCTTCTAAGAAGGACACTCTCCTGCATAACATGATACTCCTATTGCACTAAGGACATTAAGATAATATGAACAAAATTTCCTAATGTCATTGACTGTCAGGCAACAGTTTTGTTTTTTTTTTTAAACAGACCTATTTCTTAGAGTAGTTGTAGGTCACAGCATAGATAAGTGGAACGTAGAGAGAGTTCCCGTACATCCCCTGCCCCAACACATGCGCAGTCTCTCCCGCTACCACTATCCTCCACCAGCCTCCACCAGAATCCAACAGGTGATGAACCTGTTCCACTGATGGATCTGAGTTGACATGTTGTTATCACCCCAAATCAATGATATACATTAGGGTTCATTCTTGGTGGTATACACATTATGGCAGCGGTTTTCAACCTTCCTAATGCCGTGATATATTTTCATTGTTACAAAGCGGTCATGACCCACAGGCTGAAAACTGCTGCTTATGGGTTTTGACAAATGTACTATGACATGTACCATGATAGTATTATATGGAATAGTTTCACTGCACTGAAAACCCTCTGGACTTCTTCTATACACTCCCCTTTCTCCTGTCACCACTCATCTTTCTGCTGTCTTCCTAGTTTGGCTTTTCCAGAATGTCATATGGTTTGATGGACCATTTTTTAGTACCTGATAGATTTCACTTTTGCGTTCTCATTTTCATTTTGTTTGCACATCCTGATTGATTTCATTTGATGTCTCCTGTGCAGGAACCCAGAGCAATACATTAAGAGGGGAACCGTTTGTCAGAGGGGGAGGTGCAGGCTTCATCTCTGGCCTCAGTTTCCTAGAGTTGGACAATCCTGCTGGAAACAAAGGGCGCTATTCTGCCTGGGCAGAATCTGTGACTAATCTTCCCCAGGTCATAAAGCAAAAGGTATGTGATGCTTTGTTTAGAGCAGCAGGAAGCTGTCCTGTTTATTTGCACTGGGGAAATGAGATTAAATCAAGGTGGTTAAACAGGCAGGCTGTAATTAGCATTTCTGTATCCGAATTATGTTTTGTCTAGTAAAATGAATGCATACAATCATAAGAAACAGAAGGTGTGTTATGTGGTATGCTCATATTTTAGTTGTAGAGGTCTTGCAAATTCCAAGGGAAATTAATGACTAAATTTGCATGTTTAACTTTTGACCTAAATTTGATTATGTTTTCCTTGGTCCCAAATTCAGAGGAATTATAGATTCTTGCAAGAGGAAGGCATTAAGGCTTGTCTAGGGTGACCAGATTTTAACATTGGTAAAGCGGGACAACATGGCCCGGAAGCCAAGCGGGGGCGTAGCAGGGCAGGGCCTGACAACAATGCAGACTTTGATAAGCAGTTCTCAATATTCACTTCTCAACAATTATTTGTTATTATTACAGTTTAACATTATAAAATTAACAAAAATAATATAAAACTCATATTCTGGTGAAATAGCCACATGGCAGCCTAAAACCATATATTCCCTTCCTGTTCTCTGCCTGTTAGTGCATTCTTTCCAAAAATTGGGACTTTTTTAAAATGCCGCAGGACATGGGACAAATTGTTGAAAAGTGAGACTGTCCTGCCAAAAGCAGGACATCGGGTCACCCTAGTCTTGCCTGCTATTATGTTCGGATCACCTTTCCTCCTGTGGCCTTGCCATGTGGACTTCTGAAGTCATGCAAATTAAGATAGCACCATATTGGCTGGCGGAATTTTAGGATGTTTTATCAATACTATCAGTTCTTGGCTCGGCACCTATAGCTCAACCGGCTAAGGCGCCAGCCATGTACACCTAAGGTGGCGGGTTCGAATCCCCAGCCCGGACCCACCAAACAACAATGACGGATGCAACCAAAAAATAGCCAGGCGTTGTGGCGGGCGCCTGTGGTCCCAGCTACTTGGGAGGCTGAGGCAGGAGACTTGCTTGAGCCCAGGAGTGGGAGGTTGCTGTGAGCTGTAATGCCATGGCACTCTACCCAGGGGGACAGCTTGAGGCTCTGTCTCAAAAAAAAAAAAAAAAAAACATCAGTTCTTTTATAATGCAAAGTATGTGTTTCCAAAAATCACTGAGCTATGCAAAATTGCCCAATAAAGAGCAGAGACTTTTGTGGGGAAAAGGGGGTTGTGGATGTAGCACTCAAAAATATCACCTGTGATACCATCTCAATAAAAAAGCGCTTATAAAAGCAGTAGCGTGGCTTTATTTACATTACATTACTTAAAAATGTTATCTATGCTACACTGAATGTGGCATATTACTTACAAAAATGTGCTGGAGGGGCTGCAGTTTGTGAGTTATCCTGATGTGGTAGAGGGAGAGCAGGCAGGAATCTGATGGCCAGTCGTGACACCAGCTGTGCCGGGGTCTGTTTAGTTTACAACACAGCCAGTGAGCTCATGCAAATGTTTGTGTGTGTGCACACCCACGTGTGCATGGCGTTTTGTGTATTCCTTTGTACAGCTGCATGCAGTTTTCTGTATTCACATTGTGTTTCATGTTGATGAAACTGTACACAAAAAACCCCACAAAATCTGCGCCATGCTCAAATTTTTTCCTATATATTAATTTCAACCGAACAAATTCACATTTTCAAAACAAATGTTACAGCAGAACTGATTCTGTGATTTATTCTCTGCCATAAGAACCAGACAATGTCCCAGGCAAAGCCTGCTTTACAGAGACTTGTATACATTTGATAAGTTCACAAAAATTACGATAGTTCCTCAAGTCCCCTCCTAACACCCACTAGCCTCCCAATGAGGGTGAAGAGGGGAAGGTGAGCTTTTCCCGGACAGTCTCATTTTAGAGAGCCATCTGTCAGTATTCAAAATGGCCTGCATCAATTACCACTATCCCATACAAATCTTTGCAAAGCCTAAATTGTGAATCAGGGAAAAAGAGGTACTTTTTCGGTCTCGAATATGGACTGTTCTGTGCAGGAAGGTAAATTATCATAGTGGTGCTAACTTACTGGCTGGGCAGGAAAGGAACAGAGAAAGAAAGGAGTCTATACAGGTCTATGCCCACGCAAAGCCATCCTATTCAGAAGAGTTTGGGCTCTCAGGAGCTAGTGACATACATATCTTCCCAGTCCTGTCTTAGTGACATCATGGTAGCCTGAAATTGGCCATGGTGAGAGTAGTTGCCCTGCAGAAACCAACAAATATTAGAGAGCAGAGCTTTTTTTTCCTGGGAGAGCAGACTGTTAACGTTTAGCCAGTAGGTCTTTGATTTCAAAGTTCCTTTTCTTCTGAAACATTCAACACAGAGTAATAATGTCTACCTGTTTTAAATTTCCCCAGGAGGAGAGGGTCTATAGTCTCTACTAAAGAGACTTAAATCTCCCAGAGTCAGAAAATTCAATTCTAAATTTAATTGCACTTGCTTCTTTGCTATAATTTAAGTGCATTTCCTTTTCTTCTGTCCATTACAGGGGTGGGAATGTGTTATCTTCAAAATCATCTTCCGGTAACTAGAAAATAATATCCTTTTTATTTTTTAATTTTGTGAATGCAGACAAGCTATAAAAAATATTCCTCTCTTATATGATCCTAATTTTTTCTAAGTTTGTCTTGATTTTTGTTACAGAGTGAATTCCTTTCTGTTTATTTGGACAAAAACAAATCATAAAGAACCTAAGAGTGACTTTTGGTTTTGCTTATAACGGGGATTGTGCCTTAATGTGAAAAGAAAAATATTCTTGCCTCGAGTCCTGGTTACTGACTCTGATGTTTGTATCTGTCTAGCTGACACCTTTATATGAGCTGGTAAAGGAAGTACCTTGTGCCTCCGTGAAAAGGCTGTACCTGAAACGGGCTATTGAAGAGTATCTGGATGAATTTGACCCCTGTCATTGCCAACCTTGTCAAAATGGTGGCATGGCCATTGTTGTGGGGACCCAGTGTCAGTGCCATTGCAAACCATACACATTTGGTATGGCATGTGAGAAAGGAGTCCTCGTAGGGGATCAAGCAGGTCAGTGGACTGACTTTTCTCTAGTTCCGTGTTACACATCAAAAGGAAATTACCCTCTGTGACCCCTGAGATGTGCTTCTTTGTGTGTGGAGTGATTGAAGAAGTGTGATATGAGTTTAGAATCTCCTCCCTTCATCCCCTCCAGATTAAAGCTACTATGGTCAAGACCTCTGTGTCTTCCCCTCCCCATTCTCTGTGATAGTAGAATTATGGTGAGAACCTTCCTTCCATAGTTGCCTCAGTAAGGTTGTCCTATAACAAAACTCTATAGAGCTTGTGTTTGCATGTCCTAACCTTTTGGATGTTGAGCTTTTTGATGTGCTGCCAATCAATCATTACAATTATTTGTTGAACATCTGCTATGTGCTCATTAGTGTGCATGGTGCTTCAGGTGCTTAGTATAAGGCTGTGTGAAGTGGGCTTTATGAGTAAAGTACAAATACCATTTATACACAGTATTTTTATTTTTATTTTTTTTGAGGTAGAGTATCACTCTGCAGTCCTGGGTAGAGTGCTGTGGTACCATAGCTCAGAGGAACCTCAAACTCCAGGGCTCAAGCGAGCCTCCTGAGTAGCAGGGACTATAGGCACCTGCTACCATGCCTGGCCAGATTTTCAGTTTTTAGTAGAATTAGGTTCTCACTCTTGCTCCGTCTCAGGCTGATCTTGAACTTATAAGATCAAGCAATCCACCTGACTCAGCCTCCCAGAGTATTTGAATTACAGGCATGAGCCATCACACCTGGCCCAGACATTTATTTTTATATTTATTTATATGTCTCTCTCGCTCCTGAGAAGCTCATTCCTTAAGGTCAAGGCTATCTGATTTCTTTATTTATTCCCAGAGCCTGAAATAGGGCTTGATCCATGGAAATCACGACATAAATGTTTGATAGATGAATAAATACATGACTAAAGTATGGTTGCTTATAGAGCAGGAAGGCATCCTTGTCCCTAAAGGTCTCTCCAAGTAACCTGTCTTGGTAAATTAAAATTCTACCACTGTGATTTGTTCTGTTGTGTCTTGGGTCACGATGTTTTCAGCTATTATCACTCACTGTTGATATAATTTATTAAAAAAATTAAAATATTTTATTAAACAAATTTCTAATTATAACAGTACAAGGAAGTCATGAGAAATAATGCAAATTGGTCAGTTTGGGGTGTGTGAGGGAGAAGACAAGTCATATAGGGCAGAAAGAGCCAAGGAACAGCAGGTGCACACGCCTATTGTCTAACAGGAAAGAAAAGCTCTTAGAATGTGGGGCAAGTTCTCTCTTGCCTCCCTCAGGGATAGGATCGGGGAAATACTAGAAGAACTGTGAATCTTAAATAGGCTGTGAGGTAGAAGCTGGTCCAGGTAGGTTGAGGACCTGCCTATAGATTGGAGAGGGAAGATGAGAAGAGGTATAGCTGGTGATTTCAGAACATTTCTCCAACTTACCCATGTCCTCATTTCGTAGGGTCAGCCCTGGGGTTAGTAGACTGGGGGTACCCAGTAGGTTACAGTTTTCTTTTCTTCAAAGTCAGTGCTTTGAATAAGGGAGCCTACTTGCCTTATTGAGAGACTATGACAAAAAGAGCCTAGACTCAGCCAGAAGATGAGGCTACTGTTTTGTTGTGGTTTTGACAGCTGTTACAACATTGGGCATGGTGTTTAACCACTTTGCCTTAGATTCCATTTCTTTCTGTTAAAGAAAATGGTAACAAACCTCCTGCCCACTTCCATTCTTTGCTGTGGGAAGTAAATAAATGATACCAAAGTACACGAAAGGGCTTTGTAACAGCTGTAAAATCATCAACACATTGAAGATATTATTGTAAGAGGTTTGCTAGTGCAGCCTTCATATGGACATGGCTAGCTGGTGTGGGGAGCCATTCTCACCATTGTAGAAAACCTCAGTGAACAGAGGGAAAGTAATCAATCCCCAGAATCACCACCTCCCTAAACAAACACATCAGTGGGAAGCACAGCGCTAAGCCCTAAAGTTCTCCTCTCCCAGAACTTACTGAACAGCCTTTCGGTCTTACAGGAGGGGTTGATGGAGGTTGGAATTGCTGGTCTTCTTGGGGCCCCTGTGTTCAAGGGAAGAAAACAAGGAGCCGAGAATGCAACAACCCGCCTCCCAGTGGGGGCGGGAAGTCCTGCCTTGGAGAGACGACAGAGTATGGGCCGTGTACAGACCAAGAGCTGGAGCACTTGCGGTAATGGAGACCCAACCTCCTGGCAGCCCGTACAACACAGCACCCTTTGTAGCGTGGAATGCATGACCGCTGCTGTTGAGAGTTTTAGAAATTAAATGGCAATGGTTATCATGACTGCTTTGCCCTTTAGCACTGGGACCAGTTGAAGGAGGAAGGCACATTGTGGCCAACTTGCCCTGTGGGCCTTGGGTTTTCCTGATGCCCTGTTAGGATGGGCAGGGTAACTGGGAGCAGTCCTGTGGAGTGGACACAAGTGGCCACTTTGGCATCAAGCAGATACTATGTGACTTTGGGCACGTTACTTGTCACCCCTCTAAAATTAGAATAATAATAGTAGGTAAACTGATAAAAGAATGTCGTCAGAATTAACTGAGGTTAAGCAGGTAAAGCTATCAGTACAGTGCCTGACACATGCTGAGCATTCCATAAGTGCTGTGTTACTTTGAAGAAAAGTCACTCCCTCTTATTTATTTTTTATCTTGGCACAACTTCCTGGCACAAGTTCCTGTTTGCCCGGACCTTACAAAGGCTTTCTCAAAACTGCATACTTCATGAATCATTTTCCTGGGCCAGAAGTCTTTATGCCTCACCCCGCTGCTCTATACCATACTCAAACTTTTCTAATCAGACTTGGTGAAAAAGATCTAGTGAGATAATCTGAAGGTCACGTGAGATGAAGAAGGAAACAAGGCACATGGGTGTGTGGTGGAAGTGTGGGGAGGTGGGGTACCTCATTCCTATGTCTTTGGTGCCTTGTAACCTGACAACCACCATCATATCTTGACCAAAAAGGCTGCCAAATAAATGGATCCTGATGGGGAGACAAAGCTGGTTTCAGTGTCCTGGGAGAATCAGGATCCAGGAGGCATTGAAGGAATTTCCACTCTTTTTGGTGCTCAGAGGAGGAGAATTATCTTCCTCTTCAGTAGCAGTACAATTTGACATTTCTATGTTTCTTTGACTGGAATTAGTGAGATGCTATCAGAGTTTCTGTTTCCTTGTCTTTCTTTTAGGCTAGGACTCCTGCCCCAAACCTTGTCAAAACTTGTTTTCGCCAAAGAATGTGCTATCAGTTGTATATATTTCAGAAAAAAGGTAGATGCTAAGGTAGAAAGAGCATGATTATAGGAGCCTAACTGGGTGTAAATCCAGCTCTGACATTGATTTACTTATAACTTGGATGGGTTATCCAAAGTTTCGGTGCCTTTGTTATTCTCCAGTTGTTTCATAAGGTTGCTGGGAGTCTGAATTAAGGTAATGCAGAACAACTGCCATGGCGCCTGGTGCATAGTAAATGCTCAGTAAAAGGCAGTTTTAATTTTGTGTTACTTCCCTCTTGGGATTACTAACTAATTACCTTGTTTTCAATATAGAATTAATTCTATGTTAAATGAATTTCAGAACCAAAGAGCAGGAAAAAGTGGGTACTGAGATGGGGAACCTCTAGACATCATAAAATAGTTATGTTGCCCAAAGACTTTATTTTTTTTTCTTTTCGTCCTTTTTATTTGTTTTCACACTACTAAGTTAGTAGCTATTTGACTCACTATCTTTGGAAACTTGAGTTTATGTTTGAGTTTGCACCACAGAATATGATCAGATGTGGGATTCTGAAAATGATAAAATTATCACACTAATGTACTCAAATGAACAGAGTCCCTTCAGATGCAAAGGAAAAATAAAGTGTGATACAAAATGTTTATTAAAACTGTGGAAATCAATCACATTCATTATTTTCGTTTCTTTTTTCTTTCAGATTGCTCGAACCTCATTGTTTTCCTTTGTCTTTGGTTCCAACAGAATTTTGTCCATCACCTCCGGTCTTGAAAGATGGATTTGTACAGGTTTGTTATGAAAGATATTTTTTTCTTTATAATAATCTAAGTTTTATCTGTCTACTGAGACCATAATGTATTTTCTTCTTTTGTGGGGAAACAGCACTAAAATATTTTATATGTGCATTTCAGTTTCAGTGGTGAGGGTTTTAGTTCATGACTTCTCTTCTTTGGCCTAAGGTGGTTCATATTCTGCAGGAGGCAGTATATCTTGTGTGGCATGGGAAACGGATACAGCCATCCAGTGAATCAGAAATATAACTGTGCCAGAGGGCTTCTACACATCTCCACTCTGAACACCAAATACCAATCTATAAGCAAGTTCTTCAACTCAGAGAACTTTTCTTATTTTTGCCTCTGAAAGAAGACTTTTCTTGCCCTTATAATTCTGAACTTAAGATAAAGTATACATGGGTGTCCAACCTGCAGCCTATGGGCTGCATGCTGAGTTTGTGAAGACTTTTTTTGCTTATCTGTGTTTTTGGATATCATGAAAAAGATGCAGGGACTTTTTTTTTTTCCTGCTAATCAACTTTCCTTAGTGTTCATGTATTTAACATGTGGCCAGTGACAATTCTTATTTTTCCAATGAGTGGAAGAGAAAAAAAAATTTGAACATCCCTGAATTAGTAAATTTATTCCAGGAGTCAATAAAATATTTAGCAAGTTTCTGGTGAGATGGAGGATGGGTGTCATTGAACTTTGAGCAATTTCTTGTTTAGGAAGAAATATTGTCTTTTTAGGGACTTTACTTGGCTTTGGGGACATTTTATTTAGTGCTGTTCTCAGTCTTTGTTATAGTGAGGTCTTTGCCCCAACCCCCAGTGAAGGCTCCTCATGGCTCACACATGGAGATACTGTTCATGGGATTCTCTTACTGCTGCCCCACCCTTGCTTTCCTCACAAGGAAGTTTGCCTCTCAAATTCCAGGCCCTGAGCACACATTCAGTGAGATTTTGCTTAAATGTAGATTGAGAGACAAAAATAGTATATGTGTGTGGGGGGGGGAGGGTAACAGAGAGGGCATGTGTGTGAACCTAACGTCTCTATACTCATACTGTGTCACTACAATCCACGGAGTTCCTGGATGAAACATGCTCATAGAATAGTATATGTATGTGTGTGTGTGTGTGTGTGTGTGTGCGGGGTGACAGAGAGAGAGTGTGATGAACCTAACATCTCTATACTCATACTGTGTCACCACAGTCACCACAATCCACGGAGTTCCTGGATGAAACATGCTCAGAGAATAAGGTCTAGCAAACCCATGTACTTTAGCAAACCGTGAAGCTATTGCCCTAAACTCCATTGCGCGTTTAGTTAGTGCCAGGGATCCCAAGCACTGCTTTATGGACTGGCTACATCACAGTCACCCAGGGAATTTCAAACCAGAGATTGCTGGTTGCCCTTGTCCTCCACACTTTCTGATTCTATAGGTTTGGGGTAATGCCTGAGAGTCTATTTTTTACATTACTATGAGAGGTTCTGATACAGAGCCAAGTTTGGATGCTGTTCAATTAGACTTCCATATATATAAGCACATTTCCTCTTTGTAAAGAAAGGCATAGGGCTTGACTCAAAGGAGAACATGTGCGCTTCCCTGTTCTCAAACCTCAGCATCAACCTGGGTCTCTATGTCCTACCATCTTCCATGGTGGCGCCAGACTGGGCCAAGAAGAGCAAGATTGACAATGAGAAGAAAGCACTGGGAGATTTTGTTCTGATTCCTTGAGCAGGTCTGGTCTAGGTGCCAGTTCCAACCACTCTCCCAGCTCTGAGTTTCTTCACCATTCTCTTGTGTATCAGAAGGGTAAGGAAAAGAACCAAGAAATACCCCAAATAAGCATGGCTACCTCTCTGTGGGTTCAGACTTTAAACTTCTTCTTGCTTCACTATCAACAACCACATCCTGTCATATTAGGTTAATGAAATGTCTTTGAATCTGACCTGGCCCCAGTAACTTTCCATACTGATAGATTGGGGCTGGAAGGTAGAAAGGGAGAAGATCAATATATGTTTCCCTTAAAAATCATCAGTGAGAACCTTTAGTTGACATGCTGATAGGATCTGAATAGTCCTGTTGGCATTTTTAAAGGCAGCATTCCCCCAAAACAGCCCATGTTACCTTAATATGAAAAGTTGATTGACAACAATATTCCCCAAATCTGATAAAACCCTGCTTTTTCCTATAAGTAAAAAAGGAAGAACTTATTTGGACAGTGTTCACTAAAGTAATTTTAGTAAAATGGTCAGTACAGTGCTTGGTATCTCAGGAACAATCAATATGTTATGGTGCAGTGGCATTAATGACTTTATTTATTTATTTTTATTAAATGATAGCTGTGCACATTAATGTAATCATGGGGTACAGTGTGGTGTGGTGTTTTCATATACAATTTGAAATATTTTCATCAAACTAGTTAACATAGCCTTTATGTCATTTTCTTAGTTATTGTGTTAAGCTGTTTATATTCTACTTTTAGAAAGATTCACTGTACCCTTCTGAGATAAACCATAGAGGTGATCCCTCCAATCACCCTCCCTCCACCCATCCACCCCTCCCCTCCCCTTAATGACTTTATTTTAATTGATGATGGTACCAGTGTTATTTACTATATAGGGAAAAATGCTTTATAGACACTTTTCTGAATCAGTTATTTAAATGTACATTGCCTCATGATTAAAAGAAGGTATGATTTATAGTCCAAATATGTGCAAAAATAGATAAACTCTTCCTCCTTACATTTCCTATTTTTGTTTAGGATGAAGGTACCATGTTTCCTGTTGGGAAAAATATAAAGTACACATGCAATGAAGGATACTCTCTTATTGGAGACCCTGTGGCCAGATGTGGAGAAGATTTACAGTGGCTTATTGGGGAAATGCACTGTCAGAGTAAGCGGTCTCAGTCATAGAGTGTAGGGTGTAATTTAAGATGAGAAAATTATGTAGAATTCTTGAGTGTGTCGAGATGCACTTAAATTCTTCTTGTATGTGTTAAGAAGTAGCCACTCACCAAATGCCCCATGTCTTGCCTCCCTTTTTCTGAAAGGCTGATATGATGCTGTCCATGTCCCGGGAGTGACTTGCATAAGCCTTCAGCCTTCTCTAGTTGGTAATGTTCCTATTCAGTGAAATCAATTTTATTGCAGTTGTAAAGTTTCTGGTGCAAATTAAAATAGGCTAGGGGACTCTTAGGTAAACTCATTAGGATATTCTGTGGTGTTTAAAGACTAGGAGTGCACCACAAGCAATTATTTCCTTAAATGCTTTGCATCTCATTTTGTTCAGATAGCGACATCCGAATGAGAGCATTTGCATGTTGTACCACCCTAAAACTACTTCTTGATCTGTGGGACATATCTTTCAGGCCGCCATCACAGTGAGGTCACTTTTTTCTCCTCGTCCTCTGATCTGAAAAAGCAGAACAAACGTATCAACACTTTTAAGGCTCTCATTTAATAAAAAGATGGTTTAAGAAAGCAATGACCCTTATATTCTGCTCCCTTTTATCTTTAGAAATCGCCTGTGTTCTGCCTGTATTGATGGATGGCATACAGAGTCACCCCCGCAAACCCTTCTACAGCGTTGGCGAGAAGGTGACCTTTTCCTGTTCAGGTGGCATGTCTTTAGAAGGTCCTTCAGCTTTTCTCTGTGGCTCCAGCCTGAAGTGGAGTCCTGAGATGAAAAATGCCCGGTGTGTGCAAAAAGGTGAGCGGTTTCTGTGCCTGTCTGAGTACACGTGCACTCAGGTGAGTGAGAGTTCTTGTGGTGACCTTCATGATACTGTGTTATCATAACTGAGTCATTGCCTCCATCCCTGTCCCCTTTGAGGAAGTCAGTTTATAGATTGGGGAACATTTTTACTTTTTATCAAATGGTACAAAAAGACTCATGGAATGCCAGGAAAGGTAGGGATAGCGCTAGTGAGTCTGAAACATTCAACTTAAATCCTTCATGTGAAAGATGAGCTTTATATATGTTATGGTGCTGAGAAAATAAAGGATTTTTGGTAAAAGTCAAATAGCTTATGTGATCTGAAGGGAAAGCAGACTAATAAAGAATTTGAAAATGAATGATTTTTTTTCCTGTTCTTTCACTAAGAACAGAATTGAGGTCATAATTTATTTGAAATTCTTTTTTTTTTCATTTTTGGACTCTTAGAGAATTTATTGGTATTTTTTAAATTGGAAATTGAAAAGGCATTTTCACTTAATATTGCAAAGCAGACATTACCGAAGGGAAAGTGTGGTGGTTTGTGTGAAGGTGTTCTTAATAGTTGAAATCCCCAAATCCAGTATTTTGAACACCAGAGTAATTAAAATGGCTTTTAAGAACCTGAAGTAGGAAGGGATTCAAAAAGTGAAACTACTTCTTTTTGGAGATGATTTGTGATGAGGTGGATTTATTTTAAAATAACTTCCTATTTCTTCTTTGTTTACATTTTGAAATATATTGACAAGAAAAACAAGAATGAAGAAAAACTCGCCTGTGTGTTATTTTATATAAAAGTCATGTATTTCTTTAATACATGACTTTTGAGCCAATGTTAGAATTTGTCTTTTATAGTGAGGATGGAGTACTGGATTCTATGAATGATACTGTTAGGTGAATTACATGTTTACAATGAAATGCTGCTTGTGACAAAGCATGGTGGATGGGCACCCAGCATGCCCAGTGGAGTGACCCCTGTGCCAGTACTGATAGGCCCTTTTGCTGTCAAGACCCCATATCAGAAGACAATTGCTTTGCTTTCTACATACATTAGAACATAAATATGAGTTTACTTGGGATATTTAAAGTAATAGACCTGTACCTCTAATTCTAAAATGAAAGAGCACAATATACAGTTGATGAGATGACACCTCTGTTCCACATGAGACAGTAGACTAGTCTTTCTAAAATGCCTCAGTTATTGTACATAATTTCATATGAAGTTTCTCCCACTCAGTAACAAATTCTATTAAAGTTGGTTTTAATCAAGGATATTCTTCAGGTCTGTGTGTTTTTCTGAAGATGTGTATGACAATAATAACTACCCTTAAAATACGCCTATAACAAACAAAAACATCTGAGGTTTAAAATACTGGCTATTTCAGTATTTAGCCTTTTCTTTTTTTATTGTGGTAAATGTACATAACATGAAACTTACCATTTTAATCATTTTTTAAATGCAAAGTTCAGTGGCATTAGTTACATTTCCATTGTAGTTCAACCATCACCATCATCCACCTCCAGAATTTTTTCATTTTTCCAAATTGAGATTCAGTACTCGTTAAACACTGACCCCTCATTCTCCCATATGAGGGGAGAATATTTATTTTAAAATAACTTCCTATTTCTTAAAAATAGGGATATTTTTATTTTAGTCTTCTCTTTTCCTCTCCTCTCCTCTCTTCTCTTTCTTTCATTCTTTTTTTTTTTTTTTTTTTTGGAGACAGAGTCTCACTACGTTGCCCTTGGTAGTGGCTTAGGCTCAGTGGCTTAGGCTCAGTGGCCAGGATGCCAGCCACAAACACCGGATCTGGTGAGTTCAAATCTTGCCTGGCCTGCCAAACAACAATGTCAACTATAACAAAAAAGAAAATAGCCAGGCATTGTGGCAGGCAACTATAGTCCCAGCTACTTGGGGGGCCGAGGCAAGAGAATCTCTTAAGCCCAAGAGTTTGAGGTTGCTGTGAGCTATAATGCCATGGTACACTACTGAGGGTGATTAAGTGAGTCGCTGTCTCAAAAAACCAAACCAAAACAAACAAAAAAACCCCAGAAAACAAAAAATACTCCTGGGCTGAAACAGTTCTCTTGCCTCAGCCTCCCAAGTAGCTGGGACCACAGGTGCCCACCACAATGCCCAGCTATGTTTTGTTGCAATTGTCATTGTTGGTTAGCTGGCCCGGGCCAGCTGTAAACACTGTGCTATGGGTGCCAAGCCCCTTCCTTTCTTTCTTTCTTTCTTTCTTTCTTTCTTTCTTTCTTTCTTTCTTTCTTTCTTTCTTTCTTTCTTTCTTTCGCTCACTCTATTGCTCCAGGCAAGAGTGCCATGGCCTCAGCCTAACTCTCAGCAGCCTCAAACTCCTGGGCTCAAGTTATCCTCCTGCCTCTGCCTCCTGAGTAGCTAGGACTACAGGCACCTGCCACAGTGCCAGGCTAATTTTTAAATTTTGAGTAGA
>CAUYTI010041449.1:0-24360 GCA_963575145.1 Galago senegalensis
GCTACAAAGCCCAAATTCTCTCTTTTTTTTTTTTTTTTGAGACAGAGCCTCAAGCTATCCCCCTGGGTAGAGTGCCATGGCATCACAGCTCACAGCAACCTCCAACTCCTGGGCTCAAGCGAGTCTCCTGCCTCAGCCTCCCAAGTAGATGGGTCCACAGGCGCCCGCCACATCGCCCGGCCATTTTTTGGTTGCAGCCATTATTGTTGTTTGGCAGGCCCGGGCTGGGGATTCGAACCTGCCACCTTAGGTGCATGTGGCTGGTGCCTTAGCTGCTTGAGCCACAGGCACTGAGCCAAAGCCCAAATTCTCAATCATTTTGTTAAACTGCTTATCTTTTTGATCCTTTTTTAAAATTCCAGAGCCAGAATCTCTCCCTCTTGCCCTTTCTGTTTCCTAGCCATATTTGATCCCATTTCAAAAGTCGCACCTCCTTTGTAGCTCATACACACACTGGAGCTGGTGGGTTCGAATCCATCCCTGGCCCACCAAACAATGGCAACTGCAATAAAAACAGCCAGGTGTTGTGGTGGGCATCTGTAGTCCCAGCTGCTTGGGAGGCTGAGGCAAGAGAATCGCTTAAGCCCAAGAGTTTGAGGTTGCTGTGATGCCAGGGCAGTCTACCCAGGGTGAGAACGTGAGACTCTGTCTTAAAAAAAAAAAGGTGGCACCTCCTAGCCTTAAAGTCTCTGGGGGAGCACAATGATAAGAAAAGGCAGGCAGCTTACAGGAACCCATCTCAATGACAGGAAGGTACCTGCAGTGGCCTATCTCAGGGGGAGCTGCTCAGTGGACAAGAAAAAGAGCTGGTGCTGCTTCTCCCTGGCTTCTGGCCCTAGAGCTTTGGCCACACCCTTGCTTCCTTGCCAGAAAGTCAAAGCAGACATAAGCAGAACTCTGGGAAACAAAGACTCTCCAGGGCAACTTGGCATGTCCCCTTCTCTCTTGAGCTTAACTACTGCTGCAGCTGCCCATCAGTCACTGCGTCCACAGATGGGACTGCAGCCTACCAAATGGCTGTTGTCCCTGTATTGCCTATAAAAGTGGTAGTGAGACCCAGAGCCTCTGCCCTTTCCCCATGGTACCATCCTACCAGCAAGAAACAGAGGGAACAAGAAAGGATCGGCACAGGCCTCTGTGTTACAGCCCTGGGGACAAGCTCCAGACACACCCCATTTTCTTAAGGGCACCTGAAAGGGGAGAGGATAATGTCAGCTTCCACTACAAAGAAGGCCTGAGTGTCCCTCCCTAGAAGTGGAAGGGAATCAAATTTCTACTTGAAATGAGTTTCTGTCTTAGATAAAGTCAGGATGACAATTTGATTTGAGTGGAGGAAAGTAGAGTATAGAGAGATTTTCCCAGGCTTGTAGAAGGAAAGCTTTAAAACATTTGAGCTTTGGGGTGGTGCCTGTGGCTCAAGGACAAGGGCCCTGGCTCCACATACAGAGGGGGTGAGGGGTTCAAGCCTGGCTTTGGCCAAAACTGCAAAAAAAATTTAAGCTTAACAGTAACAGATTTAAGTCTTCTAAGCCCCACATCCTAAGAAGGAAGGTGTCCATACAGCACCAGGGAGGGGGGGAGGAACATGTCCCAGAGGGAAGGGTTTCCCTTGCACATTCCTCCTCTCCAGGAGTGGGGCCACTGAAGGAGGAAGGGGTGGCTCCCACAAACACTCAGCACAGCTGGGGCACAGATCCAATGTGAACATACAAACTGGCACAGTGCCACTGCTTACCTGGAAGGGGAGAGGTGAATTGTATTCAAACACCGAACTTTTATTAACTTGAAAAGTAATGACAAGGCTCAGCGCCTATAGCTCAGTGGCTAGAGGTGCCAGCCACAAACACTGGAGCTGGCAGGTTCGAATCCAGCCCAGGCCTGCCAAACAACAATGACAACTACAACCAAAAAAAAGCCAGGCGTTGTGGCGGGTGCCTGTCATCTCAGCTACTTGGGAAGCTGAGGCAAGAGAATCACTTAAGCCCAGGAGTTTGAGGTTGCTGTGAGCCATGACACCAGAGCACTTTACCCAGGGTGACAGCTTGAGACTGTCTCAAAAAAACAAAAAACAAAAAAAAGTAATGACAAGTTCACAACTAAGCATGATTTTGCTGAATTTTTCATTTAGAATTTCAATGACACTATATTACCATATATCATGTCCTAGAGTCAATCAATGATTTTTTTTTTTTTTTGAGACAGTGTCTCAGTATGTCCCCCTTGGTAGAGTGCCGTGGTGTCATAGCTCCCAGCAACTTCAAACTCTTGGGCTTAAGCAATTCTCTTGTCTCAGCCTTCCAAAGTAGCTGGGACTATACAGCACCCGCCACAATGCCTGGCTATTTTTTTGTTGTAGTTGTCATTGTTTTTTACCTGGCCCAGGCTAGGTTCAAACATGCCAGCCTTGGTATATGTGGCTGGTGTTGCCCTCAATGGAGGTTTAAAAGAAACAAAAACAAAAATGTCATAGAAATTGGTTTTGAATTTAATAAAACTATCCAATGAACTTTAAGATATTTTGAACCCCAGTCAAAGATTTTCTCCTGTGACCCATGTATTGTGTGGGTTTCTACATTTGGACAATAACAGGCAGCTCAGACTGGGAGGCCAAGCAAGGGACTGTGCTTCCTGAAGCTGGGCAGCTCAGTGTGGAGTGGGTGCTCAGTAGTGGTCCATGGGCCTCGGGCCTGCCCAGTGTTCACCAGAACCTTGGATGGATGTGCATTGGGTAAGTAAGCTAAGGGTTACTTTCCTAAGAGAACCAGCTCCTCTGCTCACCTACACAGTGTGTGGCAAGATAATTAAACAAAGTCCCTTAAAACCCAGGTTTCTGATGTCTCTCCAAGTAGACAGTCCCTAAACTTCTCTACTCAGGGGCCTTCTCAGGAAGGAAATTAATCTGTGTTCCTTTCCTAGTCAGACTGCTCTGCTTTTCCCTTCTCCTTAACCAAGCTGCTTAGCCACTCCTCAGGAGTCCAAGCCCCCACATGATCCTTCCAGAGACATTCTTCCTTTCTGAAAGTCTTCAAAAGCAAGATGAGAGAGCCTTCTAGTTTCTATTTGGTGGGAAGAGAAAAAGAGCTTTGCTCTTCGTGTACAAAGACAAATCACCCAAGCGATGAGAAAAATTAACCCAGGAGGCCAAACCTGACTGGAAGCTCATAAAGTTGCATGTTTTTTATGTGGACTAGAAGTATAGAACACTCATTAAATTAACTGAGTCAAAACCACTCCTTGGGCAATGATTAAACCAAGAGTCAGAGTGAGGACGGGTGGGGAGCACAGCTCTTGGTCATTGAGGGGGAGTTCAGAGTTCTTTCAGTTTTTAATTTAATTTAATTTTTAATTTTTTTTTTGAGACAGAGTCTCACTTTGTCACCCTCTGTAGAGTGCTCTGGCATCATAGCTCACAGAAACCTCCAACTCTTTGGGCTCAAGTGATTATTCTCTAGTCTCAGCCTTCCAAGTACCTGGAACTACAGGCGTCTGCCACAACAACTGGCTATTTTTAGAGACAGGGTTTTGCTCTTGCTCAGGCTGGTCTCGAACCAGTGAGTTCAAGCAATCCATCTGCCTTAGCCTCTCAGAGTGCTAGGATTACAGGTGTGAGCCACTGTGCCTGGCCTCTATGCCTTTCACAAAGTCCCCCCACCCCCCAACCCAGTTCCTCCAATGCAGCTCCTAGAAAGCAGTGAGCCAACCTGCTTCTTATGGCAAGGGGTTTGTGGGGTTTGGGAGAGGGCAAGGGTTACCTAGAAACTGTGGGAGAAAAACCTGTATGGAGCTCTCATAACCTGAGGTCTATGGACCTCAATAGAAAAAGCAAAAAGACAGACATTATTAAAATTTCTCTAAAGGCAAGTTCCACTGATATCACGGAATTCCCTAAAAAAGGTTAAGATCTACTGGTCTAGGATGATAGCACACAGTACTTCAGAACTATCCACGACTAAGTATAATTTGGGGTTGGGGGGGAGAAGAAATTACCAGCTGGATGTAATTATTATAAAATTATCTCATCTGGGGACAGGATGTTGCTTTCTCCCGCCACATGCCATCACTTGATGGAAAATGAAAATGTACCTTGGATCAGCATGACTTTTTCCATGGACTAAAACAGGCGAGTGCAGAGTCAGAGCTCAAAAACATAAATTTAAGAAAAGTACATGTATAAAGATCAACTCTTTTTGTCTCCTGAACTTCCTAGTTGCAAAATATTTCTCCTGCTAGTTGAAGGCCACAGGCTCTTACCCACATTTTCATCCCAGGAACAATGAAATCATTGCTCTTCTGCCTGTAAGAGGTAAATAAAGCCTGTCTCTGCAAGGCTTTGGTGGAAAAGATCTGTGAGGGCTCCAAATAAAGTCCCACTGGCCTGACCTGGGGGCGGAGGAGCACACAATGTGTGTGTGAAGGTTCCTCTCCACTCTCTTCTCCTCACCTTGGTACTAGGCAGGTGCACCTAGGACATGCTGCCACCAAGGCAGCAACAGGGCCACAGAAGCCAAAGCTGTGGCAACCTGGGGATCTCAGGCTCCGACCCTCATAGCCAGAGGTACCCAGGTGACAAACATTGAGGTTTGTATTCTGTAGACAAAAAGGTGTTTTTGGAAATCCAAGGTGTTACTAGTAAGTTCCAATCCAAACCAAACCCCCAAAGCCACGCCTCCCCATAAAACTGCACAGAACGGGAAAACAAACAGACAAAACAAACACAGGACACACAGCTGTGTGTGTGAGAAGGGAGATTCCCACCCACCACTCCTACCAAAGGAAAGTATGAGAAGGCTCCCTTCTGAGCTGCGGCTGCAGAAGGCTCACTTGGACCGGGCACTCTGGCCAGGCCGACCCTTGATAAGGCTGCTCATCAAAACACTTCCAAATTCGGGCCTGAAACAGCACCATTTCCTCTGAGCACAGAAGAGCAGAAGAAAGGGGTGAAGTAAAAAGAAAGCAGTGTGTGTAAAGAATCCTCTCCCACCCGCAAGTAAATGATCAGAGTCAGGGTCTTTGTTGCTGACTTAGGGAGAGACCAGAAGGATTCTGCTGATATCCTATTTTCCTCAGCAGATGCAGACAACTCGCCTCAACTCACCTCTTCCTAAACCTGCCAGCCTCCTGATCAGTCCAGGCAGTCCAGGTGCCAGATGTGGGAGCCATTTAATGTGACAATCCCAGCTATTTGTTTAGCCCTAACATTGGAGTTGAACAGCTTTCTAAAGAAGCAGCAAGCTGGGTGAGGGGACGTAGTCACTGCCACCCTAGTCACCCACGCCCTGCCCACACCCCGAATCCTTATCTTTGCGTTTCTCTGCCATGCAGTTTTATTTTCAGAAGTGGGGCCTCCCTCTAGTCCGACAATAGTAACCCATGAAATGGAGTCAGTGGGCTGGGCACGGTAGCTCACACTTGTAACTCTAGCATTCTGGAAGGCTGAGGGAGACGAGCTGTTTGTGCTCTGGAGTTCAAGTTCAGCCCCACCAAGAGCAAGAGACCTGGAGTTTACTAAAAATAGAAAACTTAGCTGGGTGGCCGCAGTTCCAGCTAGTTGGGAGGCTAAGGCAAGATCACTCAAGCCTAAGAGTTTCAAGTTGCTGTGAGCTATGAAGCTATAGCACTCTATCCAGGGTGACAGAGTGAGACTGTCACCCCCTCCCCGGCCAAAAAAATGGAGTCAGTGTTTTGATGCAGCCAGGCTGGCAGAGACACAGGAAGAGGTGGAAAAAGAGGGAGGGGGATGTGTGGAGTAGGCGGGAGCGGTCTGGTCAACCTGTTGAAACTGTTACAATTCTTGGGGAATTGCTCCCACCCTCCTCACAGCCTCCATCTACTTTCCACTAGTGAATAACTGCTACTGTGGGAAACTGAGGACAAGTCTAATGTAATCAGCACCCTGTGGGGCAGTCATCAGCCCCACCTGGCAGTGGGGCACTGAATCCAGAGCTGGTGGATACTACCACAAAGGGCTAAGGTATATGGCGATGAAAATAGAACCCCCAGGCAGAGAAACCCCCTCCCCATGCCAGGCTGAATAAAGGGAACCATGAGGTGATAGGAAAAAAGCATCAGGATCTTGTTTCAGAGGTGAAGGTTAAGAGAAGTAAGGTTCTGAGGACAATCCTTGGTATTTGCCACACATTTCCAATTTCTGACTCCCATTTTGGGTTGTGTGGGCAAGTCCTGTTGCAGCGGGTGGTGGGGTGGTTGTTTTCATAGACTGAGCTTGAAAAGACGTTTTGAGTCCATTTACTCCAACCCATTGGTTTTACAGATGAAGATGAGGACACTGAGGTATGGAGCACAAAAGTGACCTGGTCAAAGGTTTCAAAGTCAGATGGGGGCTTGGTGCCTGTGGCTCAGTGGCTAAGGTGCCGGCCACATACATCAAAGCTGGCGGGTTCAAGCCTGGCCCAGCTAAACAACAATGACAACTGCAACCAAAAAACAGCCAGGCGTTATGGTGGGTGCCTGTAGTCCCAGCTACTTGGTAGGCTGAGGCAAGAGAATTGCTTAAGGCTAAGAGTTTGAGGTTGCTGTGAGTTGTGACATCACAGTACTCTACTGAGGGCGACACAGTGAGATTCTGTCTCAAAACAAAACAAAACAAAAAAAAAACAAAGTCAGTTGAGGACAGAGCTGAACTCAATACCGAGGCTTCTGAACTCCCAGTCTAGGTCCCTGTCCATGTTTCTCAGTAATCTCCATTAGGTGCAGGCGACATTCCTGTTAATTTCTACAAGTGAAAGAGGGTACCGGGTGACAGTGAACCACCAGCTGAGGGAGGCGGTGTAGGGGTGTGCGAGCTGACCCTTTCCTCTTTTGCTCTAAGGAACTCCTCGTCTGACCACGAAGAGGGCAGAAAGCCCCCTACATGCAGGCTTAGGATTGGGGGAATAGGATAGGAGCACCCTGACATCCTGGAAGATATTTTCCCTCTCAATAATTTTTTGGGTGAAGGGTGGGCAGGGAGGTCTGAAGGA
The DNA here is from genome assembly GCA_963575145.1 of Galago senegalensis. NCBI lineage: Eukaryota > Metazoa > Chordata > Mammalia > Primates > Galagidae > Galago > Galago senegalensis. The sequence continues at coordinate 6,981 of CAUYTI010041449.1, forward strand.
AATAAAGAAACAACTGAAATGGAGCTAGGAGGTTTGGTTCCAGGGTTGCTGGAAGAACAGATGGATTTCACTGGTTTGGCTGTGGGTATCGGACGCCCAACTCGGGAATGGCAGGCCGCAGACTCAGCTGTCACAGAGTATCCTACAGGGATAGGAGAGGGCATAGGAAGAGGTACAGCCTTCCTGCTCCCCTGACACTGAGGCTGGCCTCTCTGGATCCCTGACACACGCACCGTCTGGAAATGAGGCAATGGGGCCCCTGGCCTCAGAACTCCTGCTTTTCACAGCCCACATCAGGTTCTACATGCCAAGTTTATAAATTACTAGGCCTGAGAAAGAAAGGGAAGTGGCAACAACAAAATCCTCCAAACTGTTCCCTTAAAAAAATTTTTTTGGGGGAGCTTCATCCCACCCCTATTACATTCCCAGCCAACCAGGTATCTTACTTCTGAGACTACCCTGTGCCACGATCCTGGATTAAGTCACATAACTTCTCTGGGGACTAGTTTCTAATCATTGGTAAAATGGGGATAGTGCTTCTTACTCTGACTCTGTGATGAGAGTTGGAAAAGAAAGGACTTGGCAGATTGCACAAGTAGACTGACTACGATATTCCTTTATCATATGATCTTCTTGGAGATTGAGAACTCTATCTCTAGGGATCGGGACATAGGACAGATGAACAGCAATTACTAGTTCAGGAAAATGTAGTTACTGCCCACCTCCTTTCCTGTCACAGAGGTGGAAGATGACAGAATGAAAAGTAAAACATTGGGTTCAGTGTCTCTGACTGTGGGCCAGTCATCCCCTATCCTGAACAGAGGACTGGACTGTATCATCTCTAGAGTCATTCCCAACTTGAAATCCAAACCCTTCTAGAGTAAGTGATTTCTATTGAGACCACAGAGCTAACCAGCAACACCTAGCCCAGGCAGGGGGGGCTCTGCATTTGAGAAGGGTGGCAGGCTGCAGAGAATGTGGATAAATTTCGAGCCACCAGGCAAAACAGGCACGGGCACACTGTGGTTAACTCCAGCCCCAAATCTTGATGCTCTATCTACGCAGACTGTTGAGGACTAACCAACAGACCAGCAGGGGAAGCAGTGTGCTAGGGTGGGGAGAGGAAAAGTCCCCCAAGGCCAAGGGTGGGGTGGGGTGGAGCCAGCTACATTCCCACATTCTTTTCTGGTGCCAGGGATTGGTGAGAGGAGAAAACTAAGCCTGGCAGCAGTCTGGCTGTTGGAACTAGTGGGAACACCAGGAGGAGATGCATACTGCAGGCAGGGTCTCCCTAAAGCAGGTCAAGGATTGGGCAGGGGCACATCTTGCTTTGTCCTCACTGGAGTGTGTATTGGGTACAATGACTCATGCAAGGGCAGATCAGTCTTGGCTGCTGGAAGAACTTTTCTACGACTCCTTCAGCTCTAGGGAGAGGAATAAATCTTAGGAGATTTGCCTTGAGGTTCACAGGGACCTCCATGACCAGCTCCAGAGGAACAAGTGTATCTTTTTGGTTATAAGCCTGTGGTGGCACGCACCTGTTTGTACTGCCACCTCCTTTCAAAATCCTTTCCTGCCAGCACAGGGGGCAAATATTGTCATCGGTGTGCTAGGAAAGCAGCCCTTAGAACCAGGATGTGAAGATCCCCTATTCCTTGCTTCTGTCCCTGGGTGGTCCTTTAATCCCTCAACGGAAGATCTGGAGTGGACACTTTTCCTTTTCTGTTGCCTCTCTGGGCCTTCCCATTCAAAGAATAAAAGTGGCCAGCAGCAGGTGTCCCTTTAGGTCTGTGCCCTCGTGACCTTTGCAGGTGAATGTCCACTTTCTGAGCCCCACCCTGTCCTTGGGTGGGCTGGCCAGGAAGGGGCAAGGCTGGAGACCCTCCTGGGTGGGCAGCCAGGGCACACTTGATCTCTCTTGGAAATGCACAAACACAGCACTCATTTCACTAGCGGCGGCGACAGGCATCTGGCCCCCCTTTTCTCCCCAACTCTCCCAGAGTTCTCTCCAGTTGAGATACCTATCTCCCTCGGAAAAAAAAATCAAGACAAGCGAGTCTTTCAGGTAGTTTCCGGGGAGCTCACACTTTCTCACGGTTGTGGCGGCGCACAAAGTCTGAGGATATGGGGATGTGCGAGGTTCCTCCTCCAGAGTGGAGGGGTCCTCGATTCTCACTCGGGACTGCGTCCCAGTGGCCCACGGTGGCCTGCCGCGCACCCCTTCCTCTCCAGTATGAAAGTGAGAACGACTCTTGACTGGGCTCTCCCTGAGTCACCGAGTCCTTTAGAGAGTCCGCTAACTCCCCCCTCGCGCCCCCTACCACCTAGGAGACCCCACCCCAGTCACAAACTGCACTGCCTGCCATGGGCCTCGTTGACCAGGGCCTCGCGTTCCCAGAACAGGGGTGCTACGCTTCTCCCAGCTGCCTGCCCCTCTGGCATTCGGAGCGGCTTGGGGTGGGACATAAAGCAGACCTGAAATCCTCCGCGAGGGAGAGGCTGAGACCCGTATGCCCACCCACCTCACTAGAGTACCCCCTCCCCGGGCTGGTCGGCTTCGGATGAGTCTCCACCCGCCCGAATCCGGACCCAGCCGAGGAGCCAGCTGGCAGCCGCAGCGCCCTTTCTCTTCCCGCCCAAAGCCTGCCCGGTGCGGGCAGTGCCAGCTGCCGGAATTCCCGGGGCGTTGTAGGACCCTCGGCCGCCAGGGCCAGGGAACAGGTGGCCCTGGAGAAGAGTGCGCGGCAGTCGCGCTCACTCACCCAGAAGATGAAGTTAAAACCGAAAAGCAGGTATTTGATGCACTTGACGCCTCCTTTGACCGGCATGGTGAAAGCTGTACTGGCCTCAGCCGGAGTGGTGCAGGACTTGGGTGCGCGCGCCTGGGACGGCCAAAACAGAAGATGGACAGAGGTGCTGGCGGCTTCTAGGAGGCCTCCGGCTGCACTTTTAAAAAGTACCACTCCTTACGGCTCGCGGTCCGCCGCGGTGCGCATGTGCCGGGAAACGCCGACCCCCGCGGACCACGCCTCCAGCCCCACCTGCCCCGCCTCCGCCCAGGTTCTCAGAGCCTCTGGCCGCGGCGTCCCGAGGAGCCCGCCCTTCCTTGCCCCTCCTCCTGGCCCCACTGAGTTGCCCCCAGGCCATTCCCGCTACTCCTCCTTCTTCCCTTTTTATATGCAAGCGTCCTGGGGGTCTTTCAGGCCGCCGCCCCTTTCCACTTTTACTGGAGAGTTACAGGGAGGCCTCGCCCTTCCGGTTCTCTCTTGTTGAATCTGGACGTCCTGCCGAGACCCCTTACTTTGGGAGACACCTCCCCGGGTGGTCTGGCTAAAGCCCCCTACCCGAGGCCCGACGCCCAGATCGAGGGCTACTACTGCCTCGACCTGGATTTGTCGGGAAACTGCCTAGCTTTACTTCTCCCTTCGGCGTCTCTTTGCAGACCTTGCTCGCTAAACGCACTCTGGTTGGCACACCATGTGGAGTAGGAGGAACTACTTCTAGTCTGGGTAGGAGGACAGATCCGAGGCTTTTGAAAGTAATTACCAAATAGTGGTCACTGAATAGTAACATGGCTGAGGGTTGGGCAGTCCCTAAGCTCTTCCTGGGCTTTCTGTTTAGTTCCTCTGGAGGGGAAGAAAGAGACGGTAGCCCGGTTTCTACTCCTCCACTCCACCCTCCTTCCTTGTCTTGCTCTTAGATCTTTCTGCTCCCTGCTGCCTCTGGAATGTCTGAGTAATTCTCAGCTCAAGAACTTTCTGTAGCTCCCCGCATTCAGTGTTCTAAGTCAAAATTCCTCATCTTGCTTTCAAGGACCAGTACTGAACATTCACTTACTTTCTGCCCTACCTCTACTCCATGGTCAAAATGCCAGTGCGTGGTGTGTGCCTCTGGCTGACCTGTCAGCCCTTCCTCCTTCACATACAGAAATTCATTTGGTGGCTCCTTAAACACTCCTTTCCAGATTCTCTCAACTGGATGGGGAGATTTCTCTTTTTCTGAAGCCTCCAAATTCCTTTGTCTTTTTTTTTTTTTTTTCCAAAATGAGGTTTCTTTTAGTGCTCTTTATTATTAGGAAAGCAAAACATATCAATTACAGAAACAATAAATACAGCCCAGGCGGACAGAGGTGGGTAGATTGCTTGAACTCAGAAGTTTGAGACCAGCCTGACCAAGAGAGAGAGGTCTCTACTAAAAATAGAAAAACCAACCTGGTATAGTGATGCACACCTGTAGGAGGATGAGGCAAGAGAATTGCACAAGAGTTTGAGGTTTCTGTGAGCTATGATGTCATAGCGCTCTACCCAGGCGACTGAGACTGTCTCAAAAAAGGAAAAAAAAAAAAAGCAAGTAGAAATACCAAGAAATGAAAAGAACATAACTCGTAAATTTCACTCACCAGACACAGCCACTTTTAGCACATTGTTGGTATTATTTTGCTGTGTACTACCATTAGACTTGTCTCATTGATGGTTGACCCATCCAAAAACATTTTTCAGTATCTACTTTATGAGGGTATTTCACTAAGGGCAAGAGCTGAAAAAAATGGATTAGACCCTGTTCTGCCCTCCAGGAGCTGAGTACAGGCACCCAGACAGTGGGATGAGGGTGATGTTTGTGGATTTACAGAGAGAGGCTTATGGGAATTGGATGGAAAATTGAGATGTCATATTTGGGAAGGTGTAATTGGGTGATGTGAGGGGAGCAGTGGGAGATGAAATCTGAGTTGAGGACCAGGTGCAGATCTGTGTAGAGGCTGTTGACTGGTTCAGGTGAGACAGAAGAAGACAAGACAATGGGATAGAGGCTAGAGAAGGCAGGCCAAATCCCACAAGAGGACAGGCGAGAAGGGGAGGGAGAGATCTGAGGCAGAACAGCAGGACCCAGATTATAAAGGACTGCATTCATTTGTTATATTGTTTCTTGAGAGCTTCCTGTGTGTCATACACCTTGCAAGTACTGAAATAAAGCAACCTCTATGGATAGATAGTATGTTAGAATTTCAGTGCAGGACAGAGACCCATTAATAGAGAAATGCAAGCCCATAGAATCTTTGCTGGGGGGAGAAGGACCTAGGAACAGGAAGGGGCATGGGGTGCCTCCCCAAGTTGGCCTGAGTGTAAGAGGCTTCCCAGAGCAGGGGACACCGCAACAGCTGACTTTGGAAGGTGGAGTCAATAGCCAAGGGAACTATATGTGCAAAGTCACAGAAACAGGAAACCACAGGGAGCTGGAAGCACTGTGGAAACTACCAACAGTGGGAGAGATGAGGGAGGGAGGGAATAAGGAGGAAGGAGAAGCACAGCCTAAACCGAGCCTGATGCCCAGAGGGGCCAAGCAGTGTCTGTAGAAGATGGTTTCCGCCCAACACCAGTTTTGGGGGTGGAGGGCTGGGGGTTGAGAAACAGACAATGTCCCTGGGCCTGGGTCCATCTATCTCTGGATGATAGGCTAAGGAAAAGAAAGATTTTATCTCTTTGTATCTCCTCACCACTACCTCTCAGGTTAATAAGGGCTGTTGGGAAGAGGAGTTTAGTAAATATTTAAGCTTATAATAGAAACTACTTAGGGATATTGTGAATACAGAGTGAGATAATCCACACAGAGGCCTTAGAACAGTGCCGGCCACAGGAGCACCCTGGAATGTTGCCTCCTGTTCTTATTCCTATTATGATTCACCTCCAAGGAAAGGTTAGGGGCAGTCTAAGTGTGCAGTGCCACATCACATATATTCAGGGGGTCCTTATGTGATGAGAACACTGGATCTGGCATGAGGAGGTCTGAGTTCTATTCTTGGATCCCACCCGTTGGTTTATTTTGGACACATCCTCTCCTATCTCTGGGCTTGAGTCTCCTCAGCTGTATGAAGGTGGATTAGGAGATGTCAGGGATCCCCTTCATTCTGACATTCTATGGCACAATAAGCCTCTGGGCCAAAGCGTGTTTGTTACAGGCAGTTAGTACTACAGGCAACCGGGAAGGCAGAGATGGAAAAAATATGGTTCACTTTAACTGGAAGAGGAAAATCTGGGTAAGCCCCTGAGTCAGAGATCACCCTGGGGCAGCCAGCCTTTCCAGTTTTGTGGTGCAGGAGTGGGCAAAGTTTTCCTCCCTTCTCTCATGGCATCCTGTTTCTGGGAAAAAACCCTGCCTCCAGCTCAGGGTCCACTCTGACTCTTGTGCTCCTCCTGCAGGTAGAATTGGAACACGCAGGGGCCAGGAGAGGGGATGTTCCATCAAGCCCACTTCCCTCAGCCCTCCAGCTGCCCACAATGGCTTTGTGACACAAGGGGCAGGACCCTACGCTCACGGGCCATCAAGGTCCTCCCAGGGACCATACCAGTGGCCATCTTGGTCCTTTCACTTCCTCTACTCTAGAAGCTTCTCTGCTGCTCCTCATGCTAAGCTCAAATGTATCCACTCATGAAGCCTTCCTTGAAAACTCAAGTCTTTTCTTCCATGAGATTGCCTAGCCTGAATCTCCCTCCTGGAAAACTCATTGACTGTCATCACCTGTTATGTGTACATATTTTGGTGATGAGCTCTTCCAAAGTCCACCAGTATTTGACTAATGCCTGTGCTCCGTAGCTCTCAGCCCCTGCTGGCTCACAGCAAGCCCTCTGCAAAGATCAGTGCAATCTCGGCCAGGGTGTTCATCCTCAGGGCCAGTCCTGCTGTCTGCTCTCTTCTTAAGCCCTCTTTCCCTCTTGTGCCTCCCACCATTTTCTCCATTTAGCTCACTTCTCCATAACTTCCAGTCCTGGTATCAGATAGCCTTTAGGCGTTTACCACATCCTAATCCCTAAGTGAGAGTATACCGGAGAAGGGTGAGATCTGGAACAGTCTCTTCAAGGATTCACCTGCGGGGGTCCTCTCCATGGTGACTCAGCTCTGAGGAATTTGTACACTTCACTTCCTGGAACCTGGAAATTTCTGCTTCTGTGAAATCCTGTAGTTCTGTGGGGGCTGGAACAGCATCTCCTGCTTGATTCAAACTGACCAATGAGAAAGGCCAATTGGAACTTTTGCTAAGCTCAAAGACCAATTGGAACTTTTTGACCGGAGATAAAAAGGGAAAGACAGTCGCGGAGCAGGGTCATTTTGAATTATTCTATTCCTTAATCTCTGTAGGCTGAAATAAAGCCCTTCCTCTTATACACATGGTGTTTGGGTGTTCTTTCTCTCCATTGGGCCTCATCTTCCTGCAACAGCTAAACCCCACTTTATGTGGTATAGGGGTTAGAGGAAACTTGCCCTTTTCACCCCCAAAAGTTCACTGAAAGCAGATTAATAAGATAAATGCTTATTTTTTTTGAGACCGAGTCTCATTTTGTTGCCCTCGGTAGTTTCGTGGTGTCACAGCTCACAGCAACCTCAAACTCTTGGGCTCAAGCGATTCTCTCGCCTCCACCTCCTGAGTAGTTGGGACCAAAGCTGCTAGCCTCTATTTTTTTAGAGACGTGGGTCTCGAAATCCACCTGCCTTGGCTTCCCAGAGTGCTAGGATTACAGGTGTGAACCACAGTGGCCTGGCAGAAATATTTATTTCTAAAACCCATGTGTACAGGGAGAATCACAAGAGTGATTACCAGCTGTTGCAATGACGGTTAGATAGCTTTATAGATGCCTTTTAGAAGGTAGGGGGAGGGCGGTTCCTGTGACTCAGCAGGGTACCGGCCCCATACACTGATAGTGGTGGGTTCAAACCTGTCCCCAGCCAAAATGCAACAACAACAACAACAAAAATAGCCAGGTGGGTGGCGCCCGTGGCTCAAAGGAGTAGGGTGCTGGCCCCATATGCCGAAGGTGGAGGGTTCAAACCCAGCCCTGGCCAAAAAACTGAAAAAAAAAAAAAAAAAAGCCTGGGACAAGAGAATCCCCTAAGTCCCAGAGCTGGAGGTTGCTGTGAGCCGTGACGCTACAGCACTCTACCAAGGGAGACAAAGTGAGACTCTGTCTCTAAAAAAAAGAGGAAAGAAGGTGGGGGAAATATGGAGTATATATGCAGTAAGTGGTTGCTAGGGAGGAAGAGTAGGTGGGGAAACAGATTGACTTGTAAATTAACCTGTGAGACAGGTATTGTGTTTTAAATGATATGAGCTGGGTCTCCTAGCTTTTGTGGGTAGGAAAGGAAGTCAGTTGCCTCCCTTTGATCTTTTGATCTGATCCAGTCCAGTTTTAATGTAGATAGAAGCCTCTTCCAAATGCTTTCTGATTTCCAATGGCCTTTAATTCAAAGTATTAACAAAACAAAATCACCTAAAGTTAGTTTTCTTTCTTTTTTTCTTTCTTTTCTTTCCTTTTCTTTTCATTTCTTTCTTTTTTGTCTCATTCTTGTGCTCCAGGCTAGAGTGCCTTGCTGTCACAGCTTACAGCAACCTCGAACTCCTGGGGTCAACCAATCTCTCAATTAACTGGACTACTGGCTTACACCACCATGCCTGGCTAGTTTTTCTGTTTTTAGTAGAGACAGAATCTTACTCTTGCTTGGGTTGGTCTGGAAATTTATTTATTTTTATTTATTTTTATTTTGAGAGACAGAGTCTCACTTTGTTGCCCTTGGTAGAGTGCCGTGGCATCATAGCTCACAGCAACCTCCAGCTCTTGGGCTTAGGTGATTCTCTTGCCTCAGCCTCCCATGTAGCTGGGACTACAGGCACCCAGCACAATGCCCAGCTATTTTTTGTTGTAATTTGGCTGGGGCCGGGTTTGAACCCACCACCCTCAGTATATGAGGCCAGCGCCCTACTCACTGAGCCACAGGCACCCCCTGGTCTGGAACTTTTGATCTCAAATGATCCATCAGTCTTGGCCTCCTGGAGTGCTTAGGGTTACAGTAATGAGCCAGCACACCGGTGTTAATTCAAAGTATACCAAGTAGTCATATTTTGGGGGGCAATTTCGTTAGCTCCTTCAATGGCATGAAGGATTTTGCAGATGAGATTAAGTTAAAGGATCTTGAGGTGGAGAGATTCTCTTGGACTATCCTGGTGGGCCCCATGTAACCCAAAGGTTCTTTTTTTGGGGGGGGGGACATAGTCTCACTATGTTGCCCTCAGTAGAGTGCTGTGGCGTCACAGCTCACAGCAACCTCAGCTTTCTGACCTTTACAACTGTAAACTAATAAATGTGTTATTTTGAGCTACTGAATTGTGGTAATTTGTTACAGAAACAATAGGAAATAAATACAGTAATCTCAAAATAGACATCAAGATCAGAATTCATCATCTCTGAGGGCTTCCTACATGCAAAGCTGACTTTTTTCCCTCAGCCCTCCCCCATCCCATTTGTCAGTCACGCCCAAATCTGTCCTCACACCTGCTTAGTGAATGCCTTCTTGTTTCCTAGTGGCTCTCATATAACTGCTTACACTATAGAGCAGTGGTTTTCAACCTTCCTAATGCCGCGATGTATTTTCATTGTTACAAAGGGGTCATTGTTACAAAGGGGTCACGACCCGCAGGTTGAGAACCGCTGCTCTAGAGGTACCACAGATGCTGTCCAATTTTAAAAAAAGAGACCAGGGCTGAAGGCAGGATATGGTGATTTAGTGGCAGAGGAAAGAGATCAGTGCTGAAGCCTTCTGACTTCAGCCTGGGCTTGGTTCCTTGTCTTGCATTCCTCCTGCCACCACCCACAATGGGGACACATCCTGGAAGTCATTCACAGCTGCTGTCCCCTCCCTGCTGTCTCCCTATTGTTCATTTGTCCAGGTGCACACTGGATCCAATCATCTTTTTTTTTTTTTTTTTATTAAGACAGAGTCTCAAGCTGTAGTCCTAGGTAGAATGCTGTGGTGTCATAGCTCACAGCAACGTCAAACTCTTGGGCTCAAGCGATTCTCTTGCCTCACCCTCCCAAGTAGCTGGGACTACAGGTGCCCGCCACAACACCTGGCTATTTTTTTGTTGCAGTTGTCATTGTTGTTTAGCAGGGCCCTGCCGGGTTTGAACCCAGTAGCCCTGGCGTATGTGGCCAGTGCCCTACTCACTGAGCAATAGGCGCAGCCCGGGGCCATGTTTCACCTTCTTGATTCTATCAATTGACACTTGCTTTGCCTCTATCCCATTGTGTTCAGGGTAATTAGAAACTTTGGAGACTTTTTTAATTTTTTGAGACAGAGTCACCAGGTCACCCTTGGTAGAGTACTGTGGCATTATAGCTCACAGAAACCTCCAACTCTTGGGCTTAAGCTATTCTCTTGCCTCAGCCTCACAAGTAGCTGGGACTACAGGTGCCCACCACAACGCCCGGCTATTTTTTGTTGCAGTTTCATTCATTTTTAGCTGGCCCAGGCCAAGTTTGAACCCAAACACCCCTGTGCATGTGGCCAGTGCCCTAACCACTGGGCTACAGGTGCTGAGCCTTTGGAGACTTTTTCTTTCTTTCTTTCTTTTTTTTTTTTTGGAGGCAGAGTCTCACTATTTTTTTGTTGTTATTCTTGCAGTTGTCATTGTTGCTCCGCTGGCTCAGCTTTGGTGGATGTGGCTGGTTCCATAGCCACTGCACTATAGGTGCCAAGCCCTTTGGAGACTTTTTGACTTAGGAATGTGGCAATGTCCAAGGCAGTACCAAAAACAGTACCTGCAACTTTCTCTCATTTCTCCCTCAGAGAGAATATTCTCCTTTGCTCTTCAGGGATTGTAGCAGGATGAATATCTGCCTTCTGTACTTTTTTTGTTACTGTTGTTGACTTTATGAGTATAGGCCCTGTCTAATATTCGAGGAGTAAACATCTCTGGAAAGGTCTGATCACTGATGTCTTGTGTCTTCATGTTCTAGATCAGATGTTGAGATGGGTTGGAAGCCATTAATATCAACTTGAATTGTAATTAGTGTAACCTAGAAAATAAAAAATTTACTAGAGGGTTAAACTACCATGGTCTAAAGATTGAAATCGGATAGTTAATGAGGGCCCTAAGAAGAGAAGGAACCAAATGCTATTGGGCAAATCTCCCTTAGCAGAATCCCAGGTGGTACGTGGCCTGTTGAAAGAAAATGTTTGTCCTCTGCCCCCCTCCCTCCTCTGAATCATTAATGTAGACATAGCAAGATGTACATGTAATAGTATTTATTGCTCAGTTTGTAACCTATCCAAGAAGGACAGAAAGGTCTTTTCCAAGTGGAGGAGGGTGTATACTGTAAACATGGTGAACAACTAAGGCAAAATGTAAGTTTGGTTAGTAATTACGTAAGTGCTTGATTTCAGCCAGTAGGAGGTAAGTAAAGTAACAACCAGTAGGTTATTAGGAAAATGTTAATAATGATTACTAAAAGAAGAGCACGTACCTTTTCATTATTTATTTATTTATTTGAGATAGAATCTCACTATGTTGCCCTCTGGAGAGTGCCGTGCCATGGCATCAGAGCTCACAGCATCCTCAAACTCTTGGGCTTAAGTGATTCTCTTGCCTCAGCCTCCCAAGTAGCTGGGACTACAGGTGCCCACCACAACTCCTGGCTATTTTTTTTGATGCAGTTGTCATTGTTATTTAGAAGGGGGTTGGGTTCGAACTGCCAGCCTCGGTGTATGTGACCAGCACCCTAACCACTGAGCTATGGCACCGAGCCTACAGTTACATTAGTTATTTGAATGAGGGTGTTAGTTAGTTTTTTGCTGCCTTTGGGAGGCAATCTTTTGAACAGGTACTTGAGGTATTTCATGGGAGTATGTTAGCTTCTCTGCCAACCTGTGGGGGCACGTGAGAAACAGGTTTAATCCTAGACAAATGTTTTTAATTAGTTAGTTTTGATAATGACAGGAAAAGGAAGCTTATAGGTAGCTAAATATTTAAATTATCTAGTAACAAAATTTAAACTAATTTAGAGATTAGTGAAATATTTATTTATTTTATTATTATTATTATTTTTGAGACAGAACCTCAAACTGTCCCCCTGGGTAGAGTGCTGTGGCATCACAGCTCATAGCAACCTCCAACTCCTGGGCTCAAGCGAGTCTCCTGCCTCAGCCTCCCAAGTAGCTGGGACCACAGGCGCCTGCCACAACACCTGGCTATTTTTTGGTTGCAGCTGTCATTATTGTTTGGTGGCCTGGGCTGGATTCCAACTTGCCACCTTAGGTGTATGTGGCTGGCGCCTTAGCCACTTGAGCCACAGGCGCCAAGCCAGTATGAAATATTTAAATGAGTCTTAATGTCTTTGAATATAAGTCTGATCCTTTGTTTTATGAAAGCAGTTTATTTTGGCTCAGCGCCTATAGCTCAACCGGCTAAGGCGCCAGCCACGTACACCTAAGGTGGCAGGTTCGAATCCCCAGCCTGGACCCGCCAAACAACAATGACGGCTGCAACCAAAAAATGGCTGGATGTTGTGGCGGGTGCCTGTGGTCCCAGCTACTTGGGAGGCAGAGGCAGGAGACTCGCTGGAGCCCAGGAGTTGGAGGTTGCTGTGAGCTGTGATGCCACGGCACTCTACCCAGGGGGACAGCTTGAGGCTCTGTCTCAAAAAAAAAAAAAAAAAAAAGAAAGCAGTTTATTTTGATTATTTTCTTTCTTTCTTTCTTTTTTTTTTTTTGCAGTTTTTGGCCAGGGCTGGGTTTGAACCCGCCACCTCCAGCATATGGGGCCAGAGCCCTACTCCTTCGAGCCACAGGCGCTGCCCCTTTGATCGTTTTGTTTTTCTTGGTCTGAAAACAGGGCTTCAGTTAACCTGAGTTGGGTGTAAGATATCTCTGAGTCAACTTAACAGCACAGGGTTAGGTAACAATATATGGCATGGATATTTGTCAAAGATGCCTTCTCTCAAATTTTTGTCAAACCTTTCCAAGTCCAGCTTGGTGTAGCTGAGAAAGCAAAAAGGCTAGGGGAGAAACCTAGATCTGTACAGAGCAGGGGTATGCAACCTGTGGCCCGTGGTTAAGAAAGTGGCACAACACAAAATCGTAAACTTACCTAAAACATTAGGAGATTTTTTTTTTTGAAACTTGACTGGGTGATTAGAGCATGATCTTTGTAGATGACAACGTTGTGTTGCAATGTCATGTAAAAGAACATACATACTAGCCGGGCATTGTGGCAGGCGCCTGTAGTTCTGGCTACTCAGAGGCTAAGGCAAATGAATCGCCAAAGCCCAAGAGCTGAAGGTTGCTGTGAGCTGTGACGTTGCAGCACTCTACCAAGGGTGACAAAGTGAGACTCTGTCTTTATAAAAAAAAGAAAGAAAAAAATGAAACATGAAACATACATACACCTTTGCTACTTGCACCCACCTGTGGCTTCCATTTCACCATGGTGTGTAGCTTTCAATGTGTTCTCTTCCAACTGTAGACGGTCAAATTGACACCATCAACGTAAACATTACATGTGTTCCTGGTGACATGATGAGGCAGCAAATATCAATAATATTTTAGGGCAGTGCCTGTGGCTCAAGGAGTAAGGCACTGGCTCCATACACCAGAGGTGGCGGGTTCAAACCCAGTCCCAGCCCATACACCAGAGGTGGTGGGTTCAAACCCAGTCCCAGCCAAAAACTGCAAAAAAAAATTTTTTTTTTCAACTTACCATTGCAACATTAGGTGTTTAATGCTATTTACAAGTTCAGGTAAGCATTCTTTTTTTTTTGAGACAGAGCCTCAAGCTATCCCTCTGGGTAGAGTGCCATGGCATCACAGCTCACAGCAACCTCCAACTCCTGGGCACAAGCGAGTCTCTTGCCTCAGCCTCCCAAGTAGCTGGACCACAGGCACCTGCCACAACGCCCGACCATTTTTTGGTTGCAGCCATCATTGTTGTTTGGCGGGCCCGGGCTGGGGATTCGAACCCGCCACCTTAGGTGTATATGGCTGGCGCCTTAGCCTCTTGAGCCACAGGCCCCAAGCCGGCATTCTTGTTTTTTTTTTTTTTTAGAGACAGAGTTTCACTTTATTATCCTCGGTAGAGTGCCATGGTGTGACGGCTTACAGTAAACCTCCAAATGCTGGGCTTAGGTGATTCTCTTGCCTTAGCCGCCCAAGTAGCTGGGACTACAGGTGCCGCACCACAACGCCCAGCTATTTTTTGTTGCTGTTTGGCTGGTGTCAGGTTCAAACCTGCCACCCTTGGTATATGGGGCTGGCGCCCTACCCATTGAGTCACAGGTGCTGCCCCAGGTAAGCATTCTTATTTGCCTGTTAAGGTTACCGCCACACTTTAGGCACATCACATCTACGCCAGTGCACTTCACAATTGGCCCTCTGCTCCGCGCAGCATTGGCAGCTAAGATGTGAAAGGACTCCAACCTTGCTTTCCATTTTCCTATCAATTAATTTTCATGGCTCGGCGCCTGTGGCTCAAGCGGCTAAGGCGCCAGCCACATACACCTAGGGTGGCAGGTTCGAATCCCCAGCCCGGGCCCACTAAACAACAATGATGGCTGCAACCAAAAAATGACCAGGCGTTGTGGCGGGCGCCTGTGGTCCCAGCTACTTGGGAGGCTGAGGCAGGAGAATCACTCGAGCCCAGGAGTTGGAGGTTGCTGTGAGCGTGATGCCATAGCACTCTACCCAGGGGGATAGCTTGAGGCTCCATCTCAAAAAAAAAAGAAGGTATAAAAGTTAAATTTTTGTAATAAAGGTAAATACAGTCCCTTATCTATTATTATCATTATTATTATTTTTAATGTCAGCATGACTCCTATAATATCTCAAAAGAAAACAGAGTCCAATTATGGATGAAGGAGGATTGCTCAATGGACAATGTGGACAGATGACTACGTTTTTGCCGAGGCAAATAGGAAGGCACTCTGCTTAATTTGTAGGGAATTTATGGGTGGTACCTGTGGTTCAGTGAGTAGGGTGCCCGCCCCATATACTGAGAGTGGTGGGTTAATAAATCAGGCCTCGGCCAAACTGCAACAACAACAACAACAAAAATAGCTGGGCATTGTGGTGGGCGCCTGTAGTCCCAGCTACTCGGGAGGCTGAGGCAAGAGAATTGTCTAGCCCAGGAGTTGGAGGTTGCTGTAGCTGTGATACCATAGCACTCTTCCAAGGGTGACAAAGTGAGACTCTGTCTCAAAAAAAAAAAAAAAGTTGTAGGGAATTTATGCAAGTTTTCAATGACTATAATTTGAAAAGGCCTTATATGTAAAAACACGCTGCCAAAGGATTGTGTCCTAAACGCAAAATAACATAACTGAAAAAAAGTCTGTTGTCTCAAAAATATTTTTTGAGAAGTTACCATTCAGACAGATTCCATTGTTAAAGCTAGTTATGTGGTGGCATATTTAATAGCAAAAAAGTCAAGACCATTTACTGATGGTGAATTTATTAAGAATGCATGAAAAGCATGGCAGATATAATTTTTCCTGAAAAAAAGGGGGATATTCCTAAAATCAATTTGTCTCACCAGACTATAGCCAGATGAATTGAAGAAATTGGAAAATTTATCAAAACAAGTTTGGAGAGGAAAGCTGCTAATTTTAAATTCCTGCTTTAGTGATGGATGACAGCACTGGTGCTATAAATATGGCTTAACTTGTTTTGTTTTTTTGAGACAGAGTCTCACTCAGTAGCCCTGAAGTTGAGTGCTGTACGTCACAGCTCACAGCAACTTTAAACTCTTGGGCTCAAGCACCTGCCTCAGCCTCCCAAGTAGCTGGGATTACAGGTGCCCACTGCAAAACCTAGCTATTTTTTTTTTTTTTTGAGACAGAACCTCAAGCTGTTGCCCTGGATAGAGTGCTGTAACATCACAGCTCACAGCAACTTCCAACTCCTGGGCTCAAGCGATTCTCCTGCCTCCGCCTCCCAAGTAGCTGGAACCACGGGCACCCGCCACGATGCCCGGCTACTTTTTGGTTGTAGCTGTCAGTGTTTGGCAGACCTGGGCTGGATTCGAACCTGCCAACTCAGTGTACGTGACTGGTGCCTTAGCCCCTTGAGCCACAGGTGCTGAGCCTAAAACCTAGCTATTTTTTTAGAGATAGGGTCTGACTCTTGCTCAAGCTGGACTCCAACTCCTGAGCTCAGGCGATCTGCCCGCTGCAGCCTCCTAGAGTGCTAGGATTACAGGGGTGAGCCACTGAGTCCGGCCTTTTATTAGAAATATTGGTGATGGGCTTGGCGCCTATAGCTCAACCGGCTAAGGCGCCAGCCACGTACACCTAAGGTGGCGGGTTCAAATCCCCAGCCCAGACCCGCCAAACAACAATGACAGCTGCAACCAACCAAAAAATAGCCGGACGTTGTGGCGGGTGCCTGTGGGCCCAGCTACTTGGGAGGCGGAGGCAAGAGACTCGCTTGAGCCCAGGAGTTGGAGGTTGCTGTGAGCTATGCCACGGCACTCTACCCAGGGGGACAGCTTGAGGCTCTGTCTCAAAAAAAAAAAAAGAAATATTGGTGATGAATATAATGTCACTGAAGAAATGTCTTTCCTGACACTAAAAGACACAACTAAATGAGAGATTTATATGTTGAAGTTATTTTCTTTGTCCTTTGCCCACATTTCTGGTATAGTTACTGATGGTGTCCCAGTGACAGTAGGTAAAAGAGAGGGACCTGTAAAATTAATAGAAGATGATGCAACTAATGCCTAAAATTAATGTTTGATGAAGTATCATTCAAGAAAATTTATGTACAAAATTTAAAAAATGGATAACAGAATGCAAATTGTCAAGACTGTGAATTTCATAAGGGGCAATGGATTGAATCATTGCCAATTCCAAGAATTCCTTAAAAGTATTGATGCTGACTACAGCAAACAATTTTATGCATTTCAACATGTTGGCTAAGCACAGTCCTGTGAACATTGAAAAATATGCAATCTTGGCTCGGCGCCTGTGGCTCAACCGGCTAAGGCGCCAGCCACGTACACCTAGGGTGGCGGGTTCGAATCCCCAGCCTGGGCCCGCCAAACAACAGTGACAGCTGCAACCAAAAAAATAGCCGGGTGTTGTGGCGGGCGCTTGTAGTTCCAGCTACTTGGGAGGCGGAGGCAGGAGACTCGCTTGAGCCCAGGAGTTGGAGGTTGCTGTGAACTGTAATGCCACAGCACTCTACCCAGGGGGACAGCTTGAGGCTCTGTCTCAAAAAAAAAAAAAAATGCAATCTTTCCCTTCAATTTGATATAAGAATTTGAAAACAGTTTTCAAGATTTCTGGGAAAATAATCAATATTTTGGTGCATATGTGATTTCATTTTCAGTTGACATGAATATGTTACCTGCTAATTTTCTTTCTTTCTTTTTTTTTTTGAGACAGCTGCAATCTGACTTCAACTTAAAACATTTGATCATGGGCTCAGCGCCTATAGCTCAACCGGCTAAGGCGCCAGCCATGTACACCTAAGGTGGTGGGTTCGAATCCCCAGCCCGGACCCACCAAACAATGACGGCTGCAACCAAAAAATAGCCGGGCGTTGTGGCGGGCGCCTGTGGTCCCAGCTA
>CAUYTI010041453.1:0-23508 GCA_963575145.1 Galago senegalensis
GTTAACAAATGGAAAAATATACCATGTTCATGGCTAGGAAGAATCAACATTGTTAAAATGTCC
This sequence comes from Galago senegalensis, assembly GCA_963575145.1. Lineage (NCBI taxonomy): Eukaryota > Metazoa > Chordata > Mammalia > Primates > Galagidae > Galago > Galago senegalensis. The sequence goes on from CAUYTI010041453.1 coordinate 64, forward strand.
ATATTACCCAAAGCAATATACAATTTTAATGCAATCCCCATTAAAGCCCCACTGTCATATTTTAAAGATCTTGAGAAATGTTTATATTAACATCAGATGAAGTACATTATCTCTCAAAGACATTTATGAGAGATAAAGAACATCATTATATGACAATAAAGGGGAATGATCTACCAAGACAACAATCATAGGAAAATGGGTATAGTCCAAATGACAGAGATGCAAAATATATGAAGCAAAATTAGATAGAAATTAAAGTAATGGGGGACAGAACAAGATGGCAGCCGAGTAACAGTTTTTTTGCAACTATGGGTGGTGAGGTCAGGGAGAGAAGACTCCAGGCATCTCTGGCTTTTGGGCTCTGCCCAGAAACATCACTTTGGGAACACAGGGAGACAACAAGAGACTTCTGGGCCCCAGGAGGGGGACAAAAGCAGTGGAGAACTGGGAAGTGGTGGTGTTCGTTATTTCTGAGGCCATGACTGCCACAGCTATAATCACAACAGCAGTGAGATTGCAAACAGGGAAGGTCTTCACTGTGGGCTATCGTGATTTTTTTGTATTTGGGCAATTGGTTTAACTACCTTGGGAGAACTTGGATGAGAGTTTGGATGACTTTAAGCATTATTTAGAACCCCAGACTGAGCTGCTGAGCTGGAACAGAGCTAATATTGTTTGGCTGTGAGTTGCATGCAGCCATTGTAGGAGAACTGCCCCTGGCAGACTCTGCCCTGAGGGTCGCAGAGTGAGACTAGGGTGAGTGATCTAGTGACTGGCAGAGATTTCAGTGTTTGGCAGTATAGGGGCAGCTTTGGTGGCTCAGCCCTCAGTGGAATAGTGTGAGACTGGCATTGGCACACTGAATAAGTGGGCATAGACTGAGACTGGTTTCGGTGCACTAGATAAGCAGGCAGCCACTTCAAGAGAGATCCTAGTGACAAGTTCTTTCCTGGGAAAGATTATTCTTAGCCAAAGTTATCAGTATAAAGTGTCTTTTAAGTGGGCTGAGGAGAGAATTAGGGTCTTCACCCTTCAGGGTTTGAGAAATCAGCAGAGGCCTCCAGTCTCCATCTCATATAGCTATATCAACATTGTGATTAACATCTCATAGACCAGAAGATCACCTATTGCCCAGACAAGATACACTTTGTGTTTGATATTTTTTTATTTATTTCGACATTTTCCCTCTAGAATTTGTTTTTTTTATTCTTCATTTTTCTAGTTTAAATATAATTTTCCATTGTTTCCTCCTTTAATAATGAGAGCTTATTCATTTTTGCTAGTGTTTCTGCCCCTATTACTTGATTTTCCCCCAATTTTATCCCATAAGGTGTTCTGTTTGTTAGGTTTGGTTTGATTTATAGTATTTTTGTCTTCTCTTTCTATTATGTGGAGTTGGGTTGCTGTATCTGAATAGGCTGTCAAAGAGCTGCTGACCTCCAGGGAACCACCCAACCCAGCACCGCTAGACATTGGGGGGTTTTAAGATTGAAGTACCCTACTATATACCTTTATTACTCCTGTCTCCCTCTTTCTGTGCCTGTCTTCTTTTTGTCAATATTCCCTTTTACTCACCCCCTATCCTTTTTCTTTTTTCTTTTTTAAAAATCCTTTTTCCCTTCTTCCTCCTCAATCTTCTCATCCATTTGGTCCTGTACCAAAAGGACTCATTGAAACCTGAGGCCAGAGGCATGGTAACTTAAAGAGAAAGAGTAAATGAAAGGAAAATTAGGACAAGGAAACAGACAAAAGAAAATACTCATGAGGAAGAATCAGCAGAAAAATCCTGACAACATGAAAAACCAGTCCAGAGCAACACCCTAAGGGACCATGAAGTAGCTACTGCAGAGGATTCCACCTATAAAGAAATGTTAGAAATGAATGACAGAAGGGGAATTTAAAATACAGATGATGAAAACAATGAAGGAAATTGCTGACAATGTGGAAAATAAACAGAAGGAAATCCAAAAACAGAATCAAATAAGAGAGGAATGATATAAAGAATATAGAAAGGATACAGCAGAACTGAAGGATTGAAGCAGTCAATTAGGGAACTTAAAGATGCAATAGAAAGTATTAACAACAGATTAGACCATGCATAAGAAAGAATCCAAGAGGTAGAAGACAAAGCTCTTGAGATAACTCAGATAAAGAGGCAGAAAAGACGAAAGAGAAACCAGAACGTTCATTGACAGAATTATAGGACTTTATGAAGCATTCAAACATACGAGTTATAGGTATCCCAGAAGGGGAAAAAGAATGCCCCAGAGGAATGGAAGACATTGTAGAGAATATAATAAATAGAGACATAGACATCTGGAACCAAATAGAAAACCAGGAGATGAAACTAACACCTTACAGCCACCTAAGCTCTGATAAAACCAAACAAGAACATACACTAGTGGAAAGAATCCCTATTCAATAAATGGTGCTGGGAGAACTGGATATCCACACGTAAAAAAGTGAAACTGGACCCACACCTTTCTCCACTCACAAAACTTGATTCAAGATGCATAAAAGACATAAATTTGAATTACCTTGGGAGACCATGGGTGAGTGTGTAAGTGACATTGAATGCTGTCTAGAGTTCGGAACTGATCTGCTGGGTTGAACAGAGCTTTCATTGTTTGGCTGCAGGCTGAAAAGCCATCATAGGAGAGCTGCCCTGCAGGCTCTGCTTTCAGGGTCCAAGAGTGAGGGCTGTGCTGGGAGACCTTGAGCAAGTACGTAAGTGACTTGGAGCAGTGTCCAGAGTTCAGGAGTGAGCATATGAGCCAGAACAGAGTTTTCATTGTTCGTATGTGGGCCACATGTGCAGCCATTGTGGGAGAGCTGCCCTGAAGGCTGTTCTCTCAGGGTCCCAGAGCAAGGCCTGTGCTGGGAGATCTTGGGTGAGTGACCTAGTGACTTTGAACAGTGCATAGAAGTGGGAACTGAGACTCTGGGGAAGAGCAGAGCTTTCAGTTGTTGGCAGTAGGGGAGTTACCTTGCAGCCTAGGCCCTCAGGGGCTAGGTTTGGGCACACTTGATAGGCAGGCAGCCACTTTAGGAGAGATCCCAGGGATATGTGCTTTCCTGGGGAAGCCTTTGCTTAGACAAAAGCGGGCTGAGGAGATATTCAGGCTATTAACTGTGTGGGGTTTGAGGGCAAAGAAGTTAGCAGAAACCTCCAATCTCCATCTAATACAGCTCTATGAGCATTGTGATTAGAATCTCATATTCCATAAGATCAAAAATAAAACAAAAAACCCAAAAAGATCACATTATTCTGAGCAATATTCAACTTTGAATACATTTAAAGATATATATATATATATCTTTGCTTTTGATATATATATATATATATATATATATATATATAGTTTGTTTTTGTTATTTTTTTCTTTTTCTATTTTAACATTTTGGCCGGGACTGGGTTTGAACCCTCCACATACAGCATATGGGGCTGGCGCCCTACTCCTTTGAGCCACAGGCACTGCCCATTCTATTTTAACTTTTTACACTTTTATTATTCTTTTTTTTTCTTTTTCTTCATTTTTCTAAGTGTAAATATAATATTTCATTGTTGCCTTCTTTAATAAGAACTTCATTTTTGCTAGTGTTTCTGCACCTGTTATTTGGTTTTTCCCCCCAATTTTTATCCTGTAAGGCTTTTTGTTTGTTTGGTTTGGTTTGGTCTATAATATTTTTGTTTTTCCTCTCTGGTGGAGGTGGGGTGCTGTGTTTTCTCAGGCTGTCAAAGAGCTGAAGAGCTCAAGGGACCCACACAACCTAGCACCCCCAGAAGTAGGGTAGTTTTTAAGGTGTAGATCCAAGTAAATTACTGTACACCTTTCTTAATCCTGTCTCCCTCTTTCTGTGCCTCTTGTCTTCTGTCAGTCTTCCCTTTTATTCACCCCTTACCTTTGTCTTTTTTTCTTTTTTAATATTTCTCTCTTCTTGCTCTTCATCTTCTCATCCACTTAGTCCTATACCAAATGGGCTTCTCAAAACCATAGATCAGAAGTATGGAAACTTAAGAGTGAAATGAAGTGAAGAAAACAATTAGGGCAATGAAACTGACAAAAGAAAACACTCATGAAGAGGAAACAGCAGAAAAATCCTGGCAACATGTAAAACCAGAGCAGAGCAAGCCCCTCAAGGGGCCATGAGGTAACAGAGGATTCCACCTGTAAAGAAATATAAGAAATGACAGAAGTGGAATTTAAAATAAAGATAATAAAAATAATGAAAGAAATTGATGAGAAAGTAGTAGAAAATAAGCAATAAGAAATCCAAAAACAGAATCAAATAAGAGATGAACAATATGAAGAATAAAAAAAAGGAGATAGCAGAGCTAAAGGCATTGAAGCAGTCAATTAGGGAACTTAAAGGTGCAGCAGAAAGTATCAATAACAGATTAGACCATGCAAAAGAAAGAATCTCATAGGTAGAGGACAAAGCTCTTGAGATAACTCATATAGTTAAAAGGCAGAAAAAAAGAGAAAGAAAGCAGAACGTTCACAGACAGAATTATGGGACTACATGAAGCATTCAAACATATGGGATATAGCTATTCCAGAAAAGGGAGGAAGGGGAATAAGAATGTCCCAGAAGAATGCAGGCCATATTGGAGAATATTATAAATGAAAAATTCCCAAATATCACCGAAGATCCTGACACTTTCCTTTCAGAGGGATATTGGACCTCAGGTATGTTGGATCTCAACACAAATAGAGTTTCTCCAAGACATATTGTGACGAACTTGTCAAAAGTCAAGACAAAAGAAAAAAATACTGGAAGTCACAATGAGTAAATGCCAATTGACCTGCTTGGGCAAATCCATCAGGGTGACTACAGACTTCTCAAATGAAATTTTTCAAGCCAGAAAAAAATGGTCGTTTACATTTAATCTACTTAACCAAAACAATTTCCATCCCAGAATTCTATATCCAGCTCAGCTAAACTTTCAATTTGATGGAGAAATAGATTTTTTTCCTGATATGCAAACATTGAGGAAGTTTGCCACAACAGGACCAGCTCTATAGGAAATACTTTGACCTGACAATCATAATGAATGACCAACAAAGTAAGCACCCAGAAACTAAGGGACAAAACCTAGCTTCTACAAAGGTGCAAAGGACAAAATTTAGCAATGGACTTCCACAAAATAAGATGGATAGAATTCCATCACACTTATCAATTATCTCAAAAAATGTTAATTGTTTGAATTCCCCACTGATGAGGCATAGATTGGCTGATTGGATAAAAATACACAAGCCATCAATTTGCTATCTGCAGAAAACACAGCCTCAAAGAACAAATTAAAAGTCAGATTTAAGGGGTGGATGACAATTTTTCAGGCAGAGTATTCAGAAAAAAAAAAGAGGGGTTGCAATCTTATTTTTAGGTACCAGTGGCTTTAAAGCAACTAAAATCAAAAAAGACAAAGATGGACACTTCATATTGGGCATTGTGAAAATAGAACAAGAAAACATTCCAATTCTATAGATTTATTCACCCAAGTGAACTGCTCTCAGATTTCTGAAACAGACCTTAATTAGCCTGAACAATGACATACCATAACACCATAATAGCAGGGGACATTAACACTTCTATTACAGAAATGGACAGATCTAAACAGTAACTAAACAAAGATATGAGAGACTTAAATGTGACCCTAGAACAACTGTGCTTGATAGATGTATATAGAACACACCTTCCCCAAACTAAAGAATATGTGTTCTTCTCATTGGCCCATGGAGCATTCTCCAAAATTGATCATACCCTATCACACAAAATAAGCCTCAACAAAATAAAAAAAAATGAAATTTTATCTTATATCTACACAGACCACAAGTTATTAATGGTGGAACTCAACTACAACAAAAACATTCAATTTCACACAAAGGCATGGAAATTAAACAACCTCATGCTGAATGACAGTTGTGTGCAGGAAGAGATAAAGGAGGAAATCATTCAGTTCCTTGAGCATAACAACAACGAAGACACAAGCTACCAAAACCTGTGGAATACAGCAAAAGCAGTACTGAAAGGAAAATTTATTGCTTTAGAATTTATTGCTTTTGAATTTATTGCATTCAAAAAACAGAAAGAGAACACATCAACAAACTCAAAAGCCATCTTATGGAATTGGAAAAAGAAGAATAATCTAAGCCTAAACCCAGCCAAAGAAAATAAATATCCCCAATTAAATCAGAGATTAATGGAATTGAAAACAAAAGAATCATTCAGTAAAGTTCATCATAGTTTCATCATTCATCATAGTTTATCTATTATTTAAAATAGATAAACCTTTGTATTCACAATAAGTCTAAATATTTCCTATAGAGCTGGACTTGTGAGGAATTTCCTCAGTTTTGATTTCCACATCAATTTTGAAGCTATGTTTGGCAGGAGACAGGATTCTAGGCTGAAAATTATTTTGTTTAAAGATGTTGAAGGTGGATGACCATGCTCTCCTGGCTTGGAAAGTCTCAGTTGAAATGTTTGGTGTCAAGCTAATGGTTCTGTCCTTGTAGATCAATTGGTGCTTATTTCTAGCTGCTTGCAGAATTTTCTCCTTCATCTTGACTTTGGACAGGTTCATTACAATGTGTCCTGAAGAGTCTCAGAGATGAGATGACCCAGGTTTCAATATCCATCTGAAAGGAGTGTGTCAGGATCTTTTGTAAAACTTGGGAAGTTTTCATTTATCACAATCTCTAGTAGGTCCTCCATACTTTTGGACTCTTCATACTGGTCAAAGGAAGACTACAACAAGAAGACATCTCAATACTAAACATTTACACACCTAACTTAAGTGCTCCCAGATTTATGAAAGAGACCTTGAGGGGCCTGAGCAATATGATATCCCATAACACCTTAGTCGGGAACTTCAGAAAAAAAATAGTTGGGAACTTCAATATCCCTCTGACAGAACTGGAAAGATCCTCTAATCTGACACTAAACAAGGATACAAAGGACTTAAACATGACCCTAGATAAAATACAAAACACACCATCCCAAAGTAAAAGAATATACTTTTTTTCTCATCAGTTCATGGCACATATTCCAAAATAGATCACATTCTAGGATACAAATCAAACCTCAGCAAAGTTAAAGGAATAGAAATTATACCAGGTCTCTTCCCAGACCACAATGGTTCAATGGTGAACCTCAACTCCAACAGAACTGTTCATCCCCAAAGAAAGTCTTGGAAACTAAACAACCTTATGCTGAATGGTAGTTGGGTTCAGGAAGAGATTAAAGAGGAATTTATTAATTTCCTCAAACTCAACAACAATGAAGACACAAGTTACCAAAACCTCTGGGATAAGGCAAAAGCAGCCCTGAGAGGAAAATTTATAGTGCTAGATGTCTACCTTCAAAAAACAGAAAATAAATACATCAGCACACTCACAAACCACCAGTGTAATTGGAAAAAGAACAATCTAACCCTAAACCAAAGAAGAAAAGAAAGAGCCAAAATTAAATTAGAGATTAATGACATTAAAAACAAAAATAATCATTCAGAAAATTAACAAAACAAAAAGTTGTTTTTTTGAGAAAGTAAACAAAATATATATGCCCTTGGCTAGAATTACTAGAAACAGAAAAGCAAAATCTCTAGTAACCTCAATCAGGAATGATAAAGTAGAAATAACAACAGATACTCCAGAGATATGAGAGATTATCTCTGAATACTACAAGAAATTCTATGCCCAGAAATTTGACAATGTAGAGGAAAAGGATCAATGCTTGTAATCACACCTCCCACCCCTAGACTTAATCAAGATGAAATAGACCTTCTGAACAGACCAATTTTAAGCTCTGAGATAAAAGAAACAGTAAAAAAATCTCCCAACAAAAACAAATGCCCTGGTCCAGATTCCAGATGGCTTCAAATAAGAATTCTTTTTTTTTTTTTTTTTTTAGAGACAGTCTCACTTTGTTGCCCTTGGTAGAGTGCCATGGCATCACAGCTCACAGCAACCTCCAGCTTCTGAGTAGCTAGGACCACAGGTGCCTGCCTCAACACCTGGCTATTTATTTGTTGCAGTTTGGCCGGGGCCAAGTTTGAACCCACCACCCTCAGTATACGGGGCCAGCACCCTACTCACTGAGCCACAGGTGCCACCCTTCACACCAGAATTCTATCAAACCTTCAAAGAAGAGCTTACACCTATACTGCAGAAATTATTCCAAAAAATGAGGAGGAAGGAATCTTCTTCAACACATTCTATGAAGCAAACATCACCTAATACCAAAATCAGGAAAAGGCCCAACTAAATAGGAGAACTTCAAACCAATTTCACTAATGAATATAGATGCAAAAATTCTGAATAAAATCCTAATCAGCTTCCCAGGCTGTGCACCCCGCGCCCTGCCCCTGGTCCGGAGGCCTGAGACTGCTAGAACTGAGCTTCCTGGGCTGTGGCCCCTATACCCTGCCCCCAGCCCAGTGGCCTGAGACTGCTAGAGCTGCTTCCCTGGACGTGCTCCCTGCACCTGCCCGAAGCCTGGCCTGACACTGCTAGAGCTGTGCTTCCTAGGTTGTGCTTTCTGCGCCCAGTCCCCGTGCCCTCCCAGCCTCCCTTCTGTGTCCTCACCTGACCAGACTTGTGAGCTGAGTGTTCTCCTTGCTGAAGTCACCAGGCACCAGGGACTGCCAGAAGTGTGTGCAGCATCCCCAGCCCTGCTGCTGGATCCATGTGCCTGCACTTCTGGAGCTGCTCCTACAGCCAGAACTCCCTGGCTGCAGCAGTCACCCTGGGAGCTGCACAGCATCACTTCCCACAAAGATCCAGGAACAATAGCGCTATCCTGCTGAGGTCTAAATTAGGAAAGACACCTCCTCAACTCTGAGGACTCTCAGAGGAAACCAGAACTCACTCTATAGAGATACCAGTGCTGTAAAATGGCAGGAGCAAAGGCACAGTGGCTGAGGAAGAAAAGCATTTGCTGACTTATTACCCTTAGGATTAAACTGAGTCCAAGTGGAACACTCGCCAGTGGCTACTGAATACCTCTGAGTCCAAGTGGAACACTCACTAGTGGCTACTGAGGACCTGAGCATGCAGGCCTCAGCTCCCCCAGCTGGCTGGTAGTGACCAGGATGCAGAGGCATTGACCTTCCCTTGACTCTGACAGGTACAAACCCCCAGTACATCTGCTTATTAGAGTGAGCAGGACCTCAGCTCTGTTGGGTCACCAGTGGCTGGGCTTGAAAGAGGAGCAACATGGAGAATGAGACTCAGACTCCTGTCCAACTCTGCTACCGGGTGGGCCTTTTTAACTCCACAGAGCATTGGAGCGAGCCAAAGTTGAGCAGCCAGTAGACCTCTGCTTTCTAGTTGCTGGAGACCTTTCGAACTCTCCCACTTGAGAGTTCATATTGACTGGGTCTATTGGTTTGGAACTCCTAACCTCAGCCAATTTCCCAAGGCCCATTTTGGATGATATCTTGGTTGTTTAGTAACAGTAAGTGTTGATTTTCTTCCTCCAATAGATGTCTACAGTGGGTGGGCTGCTTTAATTGCTTGTATCTCTCCACAGCTAAGACTTCACCAGAGTCAGTGATCCACTAGGATAAAACATGAACTAGCTGAACACAAGACAGAGCCACCTAACCCCACCACACCAAGCAAGTTTCCTCAGCCTCAGACTGTAATATTATACAGGTCCTTTGCAAAGCTATAGGGAAAAAGCTGCAGTCATCAGTCCTAGATCCTTGACGAAGGGCTGGTTAAACACAACCCTAGGAACTCCCAATCCAATTTCACTTTATCAACCCATCTGGTCAATGGTGAAAAACAATCATGGGGCAAAATCAGCAGAAAATCTCTGGCAACATGAACAATCAGAGTAGATCAACTCCTCCAAGAAATAACATGGTAGATATAGCACAAGATCCCAATCATAAACAAATGGCTGACATGTCAGAAATCGAGTTCAGAATCTGGATAGCAAATAAGATCAACAGAATGGAGGAAAGAAGGAAATTAGAATTTCAAGGAATTATTCAAAATATGTCTCAAGAATTCAACAATTTCAATCACAAAATCACCAAAGATTTTGACACATTGAGGCAAGAACTTGCAGCCCTCAAAGATTTGAGAAATACAGTAGAATCCCTTGGTAACATAATGGAACAGGCAGTAGAAAGGATCTCTGACATTGAAGACAAAACTTTTGAATGCTCCCAAATGTTCAATGAGGAAAAAAGGTGAAGAATAAAAATGGATCATTCTCTCAGAGAGCTCTGGGATAATTCAAAAAGATCTAATATTTGCCTTATAGGAATACCTGAAGGTGATGAGGTTGCTACAGAAGCTTTACTTCATGGAATAATCAAAGAGAATTTCCCAGACATGCCAAAAGATTCCAAAATCCAGATATCAGATAGTTTCAGAACACTGGCATGACTCAACCCAAATAAAAATTCTCATAGAACATTATAATTAGCTTTGCCAAAGTTAATATGAAAGAGAAAATTCTTCAAGCTGCAAGACATAAGAAAACCATAACCTACAAGGGGAAGGACATTACAATGACTGCAGATCTCTCTGCTGAAACCTTTCAAGCTAGAAGAGAGTAGTCATTGACCTTTAATCTCCTTAAACAAAATAACATTCAACCCAGGATCCTGTATCCAGCTAAACTGAGTTTCATCTATAATGGAGAAATTAAATACTTTAATGACATTCACATGTTCAAGAAATTTGCCATAACTAAACCAGCTTTCCAGGATATCCTCAGAGTATCCTACATAATGAATAACACAATCCTCCACCACCAAAGTAAACTCATTTAGAAACTTTTAATCAAATTCCAACTTCAACAGCGGCAAAAGGATTAAAAACATCCTCTTGACTTTCAAAAAACTCGATACCCAAAATACTATCTGGCTTATCAATACTCTCAATGCAAATGGCTTAAATTGTCCTCTAAAGAGGCACAGGCTGACTGACTGGATACAAAAACTCAGGCCAGACATCTGCTGCATTGAAGAATCTCACCTTACCACAAAAGATAAACATAGGCTCAGGGTGAAGGGATGGCCATCTATAATTCAGGCAAATGGAAATCAGAAAAAAAGCAGGTGTTGCAATTTTATTTGCAATACAATAGGCTTTAAACCAACCAATGTAAGGAAGGATAAAGATGGCCATTTCAAATTTATTAAGGGAAACACTCAACATGATGACATTTTAATAGTCAACATTTATGCACCCAACCAGAAGGTGCCTCAATTTATAAGATAGACTCTAACGTACATGAGTAACTTGATTTCCTCCAGTACCAGAATTGTCGGAGATTTTAATACTCCTTTGGCAGTGTTGGATAGATCCTCCAAAAAGAACCTAAGCAAAGAAATTTTAGACTTAAACCTAACCACTCAACATTTGCATCTAAGAGACATCTGCAGAACATTTCATCCTAAAAAAATGGAATATACATTCTTCTCATCAGTCCATGGATCATCCTCCAAAATTGAACACATCTTAGGTCACAAGTCTAACCTCAGCAAATTTAAAAGAATGGAAATCATTCCTTGTATTTTCTCAGACCACCATGGAATAAAAGTTGAACTCAGTAACAACAGGAATCTGCAGAAGCATACCAAAACATGGAAACTAAATAACCTCATGCTGAATTATAAATGGGTCATAGATGAGATTAAGAAGGAAATTACCAAATTTTTGGAACAAAATTATAATGAAGACACAAACTACTAGAACCTCTGGGATACCACAAAGGCATTCCTAAAAGGGAAATTTATAGCATTGCAAGCCTTTCTCAAGAGAATAGAAAGAGAAGAAGTCAACAACTTAACTGGACATCTCAAGAAACTGGAAAAGGAAGAACATTCCAACCCTAAACCTGGCAGAAGAAAAGAAATAACTAAAATTAGAGCAGAACTAAATGAAACTAAAAACAAAAGAATCATACAACAGATCAACCAATTAAAGAGTTGTTTTTTCAAAAAGGTCAATAAAATAGATAAACCTTTGGCTAATCTATCCAGAATTAGAAGAGTAAAATCCTTAATTTCATCAATCAGAATTAATAAAGGCCAAATAACAACACACTTCTCAGAAATTCAACAAATCCTTAATGAATATTACATAAAACTAGTCTCAGAAGTGTGAAAATCTGAAGGAAATAGATCAATACTTGGAAACATGCCACCCTCCTAGACTTAGTCAGAAAGAAGTGGAAATGTTGAACAAGCCTATAACAAGTTCCAAGATAGTATCAACTAAGAAATGTCCCCAAAAAGAAAAGCCCAGAACCAGATGGCTTCACATCAGAATTCTACCAAACATTTAAAGAGAAACTAGTACCTATATTACTTAACCTTTTCCAAAACAGAAAAACAAGGAATACTTCCCAACACATTCTGTGAAGCAAATATCACCCCGATATTCCAAACAGGAAAAGACCCAACAAGAAAAGAAAATGATAGACCAATATCTCTAATGAATATTGATGCAAAAATGTTCAATAAGATCCTAGCAAACAGAATCAAACAACACATCAAACACATTATACATCACAACGAGGTGGGTTTCATACCAGTGTCCCATAGATGGTTCAATATACATAAATTCATAAATATAATACATCACATAAACAAATTAAAAAACAAAAGATCATATGATTCTCTCAATTGATGCATAAAAAGCTTTTGACAATATCCAGCATCCTTTCTTGATCAGTACACTTAAGAAAATAGGTATAGAAGGACCATTTCTTAAGCTGATAGAGGCCATCTACAACAAACCCACAGTCAATATCATATTGAATGGAGTAAAATTGAAATTATTCCCACTCAGATCAGGAACCAGGCAAGGATGCCCACTTTCTCCACTGCTTTTTACCATTGTAATGGAAGTCTTAGCTACCACAATCATGTAAGAGAAGGCAATCAAGGTGATCCAAATAGGACCAGAGGAGATCAAACTGTCACTGTTTGCAGACGATATGATTATATATCTGAAAAATCCCAGGAAATCAATGACAAAACTCACAGAAGTGATCAAGGAATACAGCAACATCTTAGGCTACAAAATTAACACTCACAAATCTGTAGTCTTCATACATACAACAATAGTCAAGGGGAAAAATCAATCAAGGACTCTATTTCCTATATAGTAGTGCCAAAGAAGATGAAATATCTGGGATTGTATCTAACTAAAGATGTGAAGGATCTCTATAAAGAGAACTATGAAACCTTGAGAAAAGAAATAGCTGAAGATGTCGACAAATGGAAAAATATACCATGCTCATGGCTGGGAAGAATCAACATTGTTAAAATGTTGATACTACCTAAAGCAATCTACAGATTTAATGTGATCCCTATTAAAGCACCTCTGTCATACTTTAAATATCTGGAAAAATTAGTACTTCATTTTCTATGGAAATATAAAAAACCTTGAATATCCAAGACATTACTCAGAAATAAAAACAAATCAGGAGGAATCATGTTTCCAGACTTCAGACTATACTATAAATTGATAGTGACCAAAACAGCATGGTACTGGCACAGAAGTAGAGAGATAGATGTATGGAACAGAACTGAAGACCAAGAGGTGTACCCAGACACTTATCATCATTTGATTTTTGACAAGCCTAATAAAAATGTAAATTGGGGAAAGAATTCCCTATTCAACAAATGGGGCTGGGTGAATTGGCTGGTGACCTGTAGAAAGTTGATACTGGACCCACACCTTTCTCCTCTAACAAAAATTGACCATCACTGGTTAAAGGACTTAAATTTAAGACATGAAACTATAAAAATTTTTAGAGTTAATGCAGGGGAAACACTTGATAAAATTGGCCTGGGAAGATACTTTATGAGGACACACTGGGCAATTGAAGCAACATCAAAAATACATTACTGGGATCTGATTAAATTAAAAAGCTTCTGCACTGCCTAGAACACATTAAGTAAAGCAAATAGACGGCCCTCAGAATGGGAGAGGATTTTTGCAGGTTATATATCCGACAAAGGCCCGATCACCAGAATCCACAGAGAACTCAAAGTAATTACTAAAAAAAAAAAAAAAAAAGTATCCCATTTCACTGTGGGCAAGAGACATGAACAAAAGCTTCTCTGAAGAAGATAGGTGCATGGTCTACAGACACATGAAAAAATGCTTATCATCATTAATCATCAGAGAAATACAAACCAAAACCACTTTGAGATACCATCTAACTCCAGTATGAGTAGCCCACATCACAAAATCCTAAAACTACATATGCTGGCATGGATGTGGAGAAAAGGAAACACTTCTTCACTGTTGATGGGAATGTAAGCTAGTATGTTCCTTTTGGAAGGAAGTTTGGAGAGCACTCCGGGATCTAAATATAGACCTGCCATCTGATCCTGCAATTCCTCTTCTAGGTGTATATCCACAGGACCAAAAATCATTTGGAAATAAAGATATTTGCACCAGATTGTTCAGTGCAGCTCAATTCATTATTGCCAGTCATGGCATAGACCCATGAATGTGCCCATCGACCCATGATGGATTAGTAAATTGTGGTATATGCATACTATGGAATACTATGCAGCATCAAAAAATGAAGACTTTACCTCTTTTATGTTTACATGGATGGAGCTGGAAAATATTCTTCTTAGTAAAATATCTCAGGAATGGGAAAAAAATATCCAATGTACTCAGTACTACTGTGAAACCAATTTATAATCACTCACACTTGCATATGAAAAATGAAACACAACTATAGCCTAGGAAGAAGGAGGGAAGGGGCGGGAGATGAGATGGGAGGGAGGTGGATTGATAGAGGAAGGGTTGGTAGGGGGACCACACCTATGGAGCATATTGCAAGTACAAGTTGGATCTATCAGGTGTAGAGCCATAAATGTCTTGATCTTGTAATTGGGTAAAAGTGGTGAAGGTTATGTTATTTAGTAGGATATAAGCATTCCAATTTGTACAAATAATCAACACATTGAATCCTATAATGGCATAAATGTATTTATGATCCATGTACAAAAGACTTAATTTTAAAAATCCTAATCAGCTTTTTATTAAAAAAGTCATACAACACGATCAACTAGGATTCTTCTCAGGGATTCAAGGCTGTTCTAACATATGCAAATCCATAAACATAATTCATCATATCAACAAAGAGCAAAAACAAAGACCATATGATCCTCTCAATAAAGGCATTTGATGAAATTCAATATCCTTTCCTAATTAGAACACTGAAGAATATAGGCATAGGTGGCACACTTATTAAACTGATTGAAACCATCTATGACAAACCCACAGCTAATATTATACTGAATGGAGTAAAACTGAAAACTTTTCCACTCAGGACTAGAACAAGACAAGGGTATCCTCTATCACCACTACTATTCAACATAGTGCTGGAAGTTCTAGCCAGTATTATCAATCAGGAGAAGGAAATTAAAGGAATCCAAATCAGGGCACAAGAATTGAAATTCTCTCTCTTTGCTGATGATATGATACTATACATAGAGAACCCTAAAGACACAACCACAAGACTCCTGAAAGTGATAAAAAAAATACAGTATCATCTCAGGATATAAAATCAATGTCCACAAGTCAGTAGCCTTTGTATATGCCAATAATAGCCAAGATGAGAAGTAAATCAAGGACACAAGCTACCCTTCTCTGTAGCTTCATAGAAAATGAAACACCTAGGAATATACCTCCATAAAGTAAATGAAGGACCTATATTTAAAAACAAACACACACACACACACACACACAAAAAAAAAACTATGGACCCTTATGAAATGAAAAAGCAGAAGATATTAACAAATGGAAGAATATGCCATGCACATGTCTGGGAAGAATCAACATTGTTAAAATGTCTTTACTTCTCAAAGTAATCTATAGATTCAATGCTATCCATCTTAAAATACTAACATCATACTTTCAAGACTTGAAAAAAAAGTAATTCTTTGTTTTGTATGGAACCAGGAAAAGCCCTGTATAGTTAAGGCATTTATTAGTGATAAAAAACAAAGCGACGGGCATCGGCATACAAGACTTTTGGATGTACTATAAGCTCATAGTATTGCCACCAGAATAGACATAGACATCTGGAATTGAATTGAAAACTAGGAGGTGAAACTAACATCTTAAAACCACCTAGTCTTTGATAATCTAAACAAGAACATACACTAGTGAAAAGAATACCTATTCAATAAATGGTGCTGGGAGAACTGGATATCTTCATGTAAAAGCTTGAAACTGGACCCATACCATTCTCCACTCAAAAAAAAATTGTTTCAAGTTGGATAAAATATTTAAATTTAAGGCAGGAAATGATAAAAATCCTCAAAGAAAGCATGGGAAAAATACTTGAAGACATTGGCCTGGGGAAAGACTTCATGAAGTAGATTTCTGAGGTAAGTGCAACATCAATAAAATTAAATCAATGGGACTTAACTAAACTTAAAATATTTTGTACAGCTAAGGAGACAACAATAGGAATATACAACCTACACTAGGAAAGGATATTTGCATATTTTGAATCAGACCAAAGCTTGATAACTAGGATCTCCAGAGAAATCAAATAACATGAAAAAATCCAACAATCCCTTATAACAATGCTAAGACAGATGAATAGAACCTTCTCTAAAGAAGACAGAGAAATAGCTAGAAGATATATGAAAAAATACTCATCATCACTAATTGTTAGAGAAATGCAAATCAAAACCACTCTGAGATATCTAACCCCAGCAAGAATGGCCCACATCACAAAATCTCAAAACTGCAGATACTGGCATGGATGTAGAGAGAAAGGAATACTTTTACACTGCTGGTGGGACTGAAAACTCATGCAACCGTTTTTGGAAGGAAATATGGAAAATCCTCAAAGAAATCAAAATAGACCTTCCATTTGATCCTGAAATCCCATTAGTGGGCATCTATCTAGAAAAATAAATCCTTTTTCCATAAGGACACTTGTACTAGACTGTTTATTGCACCTCAATTTATAATCACCAAAATGTGGAAATAGCCTAAATGTCCACCACCTAAGCATGGATTAACAAGCTGTGGTATATGTATACCATGGAATACTATTTATCCATTAAAAAGATGGATACTTTACATCTTTTGTATTAATATGGATGGAAGTGGAACACATTATTTCTAGTAAAGCATCACAAGAGTGGAGTATAAGAATCCTCTGTACTCAATTCTGATATGAGGACAATTAATGACCTAGTACATGGTAAGGGGTGGGGGAAGGGAGGAGGAGAGCTAGGGAAGGAGGGAGGGAGGTGTGGGAGTCATGGTGTGTGACACACCTTTTGGGTGCAGGACACAATTATAAGAGAGACTTTACCTAACAAATGCAATCAATGTAACCTGGTTCTTTGTACCCTCAATGAATCCCCAATTAAAAAAAAGAAAAGAAAAGAAAAGAAAACAGCATGGAGGTTACTCAAAAAACTACAAGTAGAATTACTATGGCTATTATGTGACCCAGAAAAACTTCAGATTTTATACCCAAAAGAACTGCAATCACAATCTTGAAAAGGTATCTTCTACTCCACATTTATTGCAACATTATTCCCAATATCCATGATGTGGAAACAACAAAAATCTCCAACGACAGAGGAGTGGGTAAAGAAAATGTGACATATAACTGTACTGGAATACTATTCAGCCTTATAAAGAACAAAATCCTACTATTTGCAACAACATGTAAAATAAGCCAGTCACAGAATAGCAAATACCCTTTACACATGTATGAGGCATCAAAAATAGTCAAACTCATATAAACAGAGTAGGTTGGTGGTATACAGGAGCTGAGAAGACGGAGAAATGGGTAATTGTTGCTGAACACATGTAAAGTTTCAGTTTACACAAACTGAATGAGTTCTAAATACCTGCAGTACAACTTAATATCTATAGCTAACAATGTGGTCGGTGCACTTTAATATATGTGGAAAGTATAATTACCATGTTCATTGCTTTTATCATATATAAAAATAAAACAAACAAAATCCAAGTGAAAATGATAATACAATTTTTGGAAGTGATAGATATGTTCGATATATTGATTATGATAATGATTATCAAGGGTGCATGCACATGTCCAAACTTATCAAAATGTATACATTAGATATTTCCAATTTCCATATCAATAACATTTTTAAAAACATAAAAAAGAATAAAATTGGTTCAAGAATTCCATATAATGAAGACTGAAAATGTAGACAAATACTGAATACTTCATATCTTAGTAGTAAAACTACTCCCTGTCCTGTAATGTCACATGCTCCACCAGCTTACTTACTGACCAGAAAAAAATAATTGGAAGTTTAAATTGATTCATGCAATGACAATGCAAAAAAGTAGTAAATCTGAATAAAAAATAGAAGAAAATAACTCTTAGGCAAAAAAATTTTCATCACAAGGCAGTTTAGGTTTAGTGTAGTGGAATTGAAGTTATAAATCAAAGGTTAGTCTCTCTATATAATTTGATGCCCTTAATGTTTTTCAGTTTATTTCCTAAAAATAAACTGTGTATGTATATGTTTGTGTGTCGAGAGAAAGAGAATGAAATGAATGAAAGAGAATGAAATGAATACATGGAAATTATCCAGCTATGTGATATGCAGACATTATGTGTGTGTGTGTGTGTGTGTGTGTATCCTACTTCAGGTTATTATGAGGATTAAATGAAATTATTATATGAAAATTCTATCCAATTTCTTTAAAGGAAATGATTTATCTTATTGTAATTCCCAAATACAAGTTCACATATATCTTTTTATTTTTGTTATAATTGTTAAGTAGTGGAATGTTGTTAGTAGCCGAATATTGTTCAGTAATAGAACATTGTTATAAATTGTTCAGTAGTAGAACATAATCATAGTAGGATTCAATACTGAATTAGTACATTTTAATTTTTTCCTTTACTCTTACTCTTAAAATTTCTCTTTCAACCTGAAAAAAAAAATTGAGCTTAACCTACATTAGACTCACCATTTTAAATCCATGAAAGTCTAAATTTCTGTATTATAACTTTTATTTATAATATAAAATGTTTTAACTATGTCACTTTAAAATATTTAATCTAATTTAATTAATTTTTTTTGTTTGTTTATAAGACCCAAGCAATGTTCGAACACACCACCCCTGGAGCCAGTGCACTAGCCAGTGCACTAGCCACTAAGCAACAGTGACCAGCAAATTTAAAATATTTTAATCAAGAGACTATTCAGGACTGAATGCCTTCAATTTAGTCGCTTTTTATATGGAAAATAAGCATTTACCACTGCTTTTTCCAGTTAATATTTATTAATTATAATCTTTTTAATCATAATTTGGCAAAGGTAACATTTTTCATTTTTTCTTTTCCAGTTTTCTTTCTGTTTTTGGCCATTACTAGTAGTATTCTTGCTTGTGGGTCAAATTTTGCATTTCTAATTTTTTTTCAAGTTTAATTTCTACATTTTAGTAGCCACTAACAATTTCTAAAATTTTCTAGCTGAACTATCGTCATACATATTTCATATTGACTTATTTCCTGCCAGTATGATTGTTGAAAGGTGTTCAATAGTTCTTGAAAATTGTGAACAAATAATATGTAGAGAAGAGGTGAAGAAAGGGAAATAAACAGTAGAAATGTGGGAATAAGAGGATTTAATGTACAAATACAAAGTATTAATAATGAGGTTAAAATATTGTGCATTGTAAATGAATACATGTTAGTGTGATCTGACAATATAAAAGTAAATAAAACATAGATCATAAATACGTTTATGCCATTAGGGGATTCAATGTGTTGATTATGGAATCAAATAACGGCATAAATGTATTTATGATCTACATAGAAATGACTTAATAAAAAATAATAAAAATAAAACTAGCTTTAAATTTTTATATACAAAACAAATATTCTTGATCACTTACCCTTCTCTCTGATACTTCACTCCCATTTAACATTATCCTTTGTGGAACTGTGACATGCAGGAATATTCCTTCAGAATCTGCATAAGAAAATGTTTTGTTTTTGTATCAACAATCCTCTCCCATTTTAAGTAAATGTTTTGTATGTGCCAGTACACCTTCTTGTCCACAGATTCCATTGCATTATCAATGGCACGTTGTGAATGACACATTGAAAATAAATCAGATACAAACAAACAAAAATTAGACACTTAGGTTCCACAAGCGTTTTTAGTACTTTTTTTTTTGTGGTTGTCAATTTTTTTAATTCTTTATTAAATCATAACTGTGGACATTAATGCATTTATGCAGTACAATGTGCTGATTTGATATTATAATGTGGAATGCTTACATCTAACTGATTGACATAACCGTCTCCTTGCTTACTTATTTGTTGTGGCAAAAACATTCATACTAATAGTATAGAAATGTATCATTGCATTATAGAATCACTCCAGGGTTTGTTTCCCTCAGGATTTGGAGGAATCAACAGATGGCCATGCACCCCCCACCTACATCCTCCATCACAGAGTGGGGTGGTCCTGAGCGTGGAGTACGGAGACCCTGAGCCCTAAAGCAGTGAGCAGATGCCTCCTCCACTGTCCATAGTTCACAGGGCCTAGTCAGGAAAGAGGTGACACAGCCGAGGCCCTAGAGGTGATCCAAAAAAGTTAGGACATGGTGGGAGGTCTTAGAGCTACCGGAAATTGTTCCCCATTAGAACCCAGCCTGCTCTAAATGAAAAGGAATTGGAGGCTACCGGGGCTGACCTGGGTGGGCTTGCATCCTTCCAAGCTCAGCAAGGAGCACAAGGAGAAGGAACATGGCTCTGCAGACCGCAGGAAACTCAGTCAAGCCTGAGACCGTTGACATTGCTAGAACCGTTAGGATCCCTAAGGCTCGTGGGCAGGCCCTCGCCCCTGGTTGGCTGAAGCCCCAGACCACTAGGAAGGGCTGTGCACTGACCCAGTGCCCCGGGGTGCAAGCCACTGATCTCTAGTAGGTGGTAAAGCTTTCACACGGCAGGGAGAGGATACACAGGACCCAAACTGTGCAAACTGGTTTGTTGTGAAGAAGTTTAAATAGTTTAAAACCCAGTCATGAAACAGCAGAATTCCAAGGGCCACCGGGATCCAACCAGCCACGCCCATGAGAATGAGATTCTCCCTGGTGTCCTTCTGGACGTGTGGGGTCGGAGATTGTGGATAATGAGAATAAGAGAGTTCAGGGCTTGTCACACAAAGCCCCTGCATGTACACTATCCTCTCCTGTACAGGGCCTCACTATCTGTGCCCATGACTGAAAATGTTTCCTCATTCAATACTCTTAGGGTCTGGCTTGTTCTGTGATGGCCTGATGGTGTCAGCTGTTACTCAGAATCAAAACAGAGGGAAAGGGGACCAAAAGCCCTGGGCCCAGCTCTCCCATGGGCTATGCATTCTATATTCCTTCATGGCTTATGACATGATTTTAATGCAGCTTATTTTTTTATTTCAGATTAATATGAGAGTACAAATAATTAGGTTACATTGTTTATACTTTTTAGGTAATGTCCAAGTGGTTGAGCCCTTTACCAAAGAGGTATACCATAAGCCCTGACATTCTCCCATCAAAGCCAGAGAAGACCCCAAGATGCCACGGAGAGGTAAACTCCAGAGAGAGCAATGCATCATCCTGATGGTCAAACCTTGGAAATAAATCTGATGATCAATAAATATGATGATCCCAAGACATGGAGGTTCAGAAGAAAATCTAGTGCATATGCTACATGTACTGTCTGTCTGTTATTTCCAGGGGGAGGGATTAATGTTTAATTGCAGGGACACTGCATGGAATGTTTTCAAATAGTACCATTAAATTGTGATACTTTTCTCCTGTTAAAGAAAATAATAAACCCCTCAGTAGTGATAACTGAAGTATATATAACTTGGGTTTGTATTTCTAGTGAGGTTCTTGGTAATTTTTTTTCCACATTGCATTTTTAAGGTGGAATAAGAAGAGGAAAACAGAAATGATAAATATCATTACCAGCAATTGCCTGTGTGATACTGCTGACTTAATAATTTAGCACCTTTGAAAGTAAGGAAAAATCTAGAAAATGATACGTTTTAAATGCCAGTACCACTTTGGTATTATTCACAATATGGAAACAACCTAAGTGCCATCAAGGGATAAATGAATAAAGAAAATATGTATATATACACACACAGGGATATTATACAGCTTAAAAAAAATAAAATTCTGTTTTTGCATAAGCATGGATTGAGCTGGAGGACATTATGCTAGGTGAAATCTAGACACACAAAGACAAATATGACATGATTTTACTTATATGTGAAATCCAAAAAGGCAATCTCATAGAAACTGACAGTAGATTTATTGTCACCTGAAGGGATGGGATTGGATGTTGATCAAAGGGTAAAAAATGTCAGTTAGACTGGAGGAATATGTTTTAGTGACCTGTTTACTACATGGTGACCATGGTTAGTAATAATGTGCATTTCAAAATTATTCAGATAGATTCTTTTTTTATAGTTTTCTCCACAGAAAAAGATAAATTAGTGAGATGATGGATGTGGTAAATTAATTTTATTGAATCTCTCTACAGATAGAGCAAAACGTCACCTTCTATCCTATCAGTATGTGCGATTATTTGTCAATTAAAATAAATTTATAAAAAAGATAATGGAACTTGATCCTGATAGGGAAATCAAAAGCTACTTTTCATTGCATAACTTTCTAACAATTCTAGCTTATAATCCACAGATAAAAGGAAAACTTTAATGCTTAATATGATATTTATTGTCTTTGCAAATAAGGAGAAATCAAGAAAATTGAACTTTATCCTGATAAGGTCACTTTTCTTCAATTGTGAATCTTCCTTACACTACTAGATTACAATATAGTGTTGTGATGGAAAAGAAGATCTTTCAAATGCACCATGTGTAGTTGACAGTGACTTTGAACAGTGAGTAAGAAGGTATGAGGATGGAATGGTAGCAAGGCAGGAGGACAGAGGGAAATGAAACCACTGTGGAAGAAGGAACACATCACTGCCTCCTCAAACTTTGTGATAAATATCCTAAATTTCATGTCCAACACCTTATTCCTCTTCTGATCCCCCTGTCACACACTTCTTCTTTTACTCCAGTATGTCCTGTTGTAAGGAAGAATGGTGGGAACCTTCGCAAAAATAAACTCAACTCAGTATTAAAACTTGGACCTTCCATGACTTGGCAATTATGAATTGGGCTGCAATAAACATTCTGATACAAACATTTTTATTGTAATGTGATTTTTTATCTTCTGGGTATATACCTAATAAAGGAAATGTAGGATGGAATAGTAGGTCTATTTTTAGAAATTTCACCAAAGAAGATAGGCCTGTGGCCTATAGATATATGAAAAAATGCTCACCATCCTTAATCATTAGAGAAATGTAAATCAAAACTATTCTAAGATATCACCTAACTCCAGTAAGATTAGCCCATAT